>PVJO010030719.1:0-15164 GCA_004026905.1 Hystrix cristata | reverse complement strand
AGGAGAAATGAGAAGTTGATCAGTGAATACTGAGTTGTAGATAGAAACAAATCCTGGTGTACTTTTGTAAAACAGGGTGACTATAAATAATGATAATGTACTGTACATTTCAAAAAAGCTAGAAGAAAGGATTTTGAAAGTATTACCATAACAAAATGCTAAATGTTGGAGGAGATAGATGTATCTAACCTGTTTTAAATATTAGCAAATGTTTACATTTATCAAAACATCATCTTGCCTCATTAAATTTGTGTAATTTTTGCAAAACAGTTAAACTAAATTTAAAAAATAATTCCCCCAAAGGGAAAGATAATGAAGGAAGGGGAAGAGAAAACAAGCAAGAGGGAAAAATAAGAGAAAAGAGGAAAAAATGGAAACAAAGCTTTTGTAAATAAGGAGGGGAAAAGGGGTCGAAGGGAGGGGAGGGAAAGGGGAAAAAGAAGCAAGATATATCATATACAGGTACAAATTCTCTATGGTGAATGTGATCATTATGTATATCTAAAAGGTACCAATAAAATTCATTAATTAAAAAAAAAGTTGGTGTTCTTTACAAAATTCCCAGGCTCATTTAGATAAAAATAACATAATGTTAAAAAATGTGTCAGTTATCTAAAGAGTAACTTTTGAGATACTTTGTCTCTTAAAAGAGTTTTTTTTTTAAAAAAAGTTTTAAATGTAATAACATTGAGATATAATTGCTCTGATTTTTAAAAGATTTTTATCTTTTAAATAAATGTACACGAAATAGCAGAAAACATGAGTGTTTGGATCCAAGATTGTTTTGGCAAATGGGTTGGAGTTTTGAATAATATGCTCTGTGAACACAAAAATGTATGTAACATTTTCAAAACATAAGCAGAGTCAAGGAAATAAATAACTTTCACTTTGCTTTCCTGTGCAGCACAGTTCAGTAAACTTTCTCTGTAAAAAGTCAGATAGTAAATATTTTATTTTCTTTCTGAGTTACATAATTTCTGGTAGAACTATTCAGCTTCGTTACAGTGTGAAAACAGTAAAAACCACTGAGTATATATGCGCATGACTCTATGTTGCCATTAAAGTGAGTTTATAAATATAGTCATGAAGCCAGATTTGGCCCAGGAGATTTTAATTTCACAAACTCTGTTTAAGAAGGATGATTAAGTGTGTCACCGGGTCTCTAGCACAAATATTTACATTTTTAGTTTAATGCTAATAATGGTGGTTTTCAGCAATCTTTACTTTTTTTTAAAAGGAACGTTGAGCATGCGATGGGCCGGGCTCTGTGCTTGTACACTCAGCCTGGACTCACTGGGCCCAAAGTCAGGTCAAGAGTAGCCATGTAAACGTTCACAAGATTACTGAATTCCTTGAGGGCTGCCCTGCACCAGGCAGAAGATCTGTGAGGAAGATTCACGGCGCCGTGATGCCTGCGGGCCACACACTGAGTTGGAAGAGATCGCTGTGTTTTGCTTAGTTTGAAACAGGATTTAGAAGTTGTAAAAGTGAGAGGTTATTTGTGTTTGTCCATGTCTTACACTTGCAAAGTGATAGATTTCATATTTGTGAGAGGGATCAAGCTTCTAACTGTAATTGAGGTTATGTTTTACCTTTATTACATTTATCTGCCTTGTTTGTGTCCTTTCTAAGATCATCTGGAGAATAACCACATTGCTGTGTGTGATGTCATCTGTAGTCAGTCCTATGGGTGTGTGTGTGTGTGTGTGTGTGTGTGTGTGTGTATGTGTGTGTGTGCGTGTGTGTGTGTTTCGTTTCCCTTGCTGTAGGTGCGGAATCCCGTGCACACTTCTCTTCCTTGTGGGAGTTCCAAAGCAACTATGGCAAAATAAATGAACTGGCAGTTGGGTCTCTGTGAGTCTCTGGGTCTTCATTCATAGATAATAATGGTTATAACAAATAACATATCCTGGGGCTGTTGTGAGGCTTTAATGAGATAATACTTATAAAACACTAACAGCAAGCCTGTTCTGTTCTATTCAATAGAACTTAGCTATTATTTTTACTAAGTTACAATTACATTTTCAAGTAAACACTAATTAAATTAATTGGAGAAGTCAAGTGTCCCTTGTGGTACTTTTAATTACTTTATTTTATATACAAAATAATATTTAAAATTAAGCAAACAACAGTACATTTTGGATCTAACTGTGTTAATGAGAAATTCAATTCTACTTGATTACAATTATGAAGGAATCTCGGATTTATTCATCTTCAACACAAAAATGTTAGTTTTTTCCTTTTGGAATCAATTGTTTACTGTGATACTGTAATGGCTTTAAAGTTCCACTTAAGTAGTTTTTAATTACTACTATCTTAAATGCAATAATATTAAAATGAGGGATTGAAATCTATACTTGTAGGTTTATACTCTTTTAATAGGGAATTCAATTCTACTTGTTTAGGATTATAAATGAAGTCTGGATTTATTTATATACAAACATACATTTGTGGTGGTACTGCAGTAGCTATAAAATTGCTATTTAACTACAAAAAAAAAGCCTTTGGTATCTTCCGTTAAACATACTTGCTACTTAGTAGCTTTTTTTTTTTTTTTTTTTGCTCCACCTGACTTACCTCCCATCTTTCCCTGCCCTGTGCCCAATGTTTTACTACAGAAGGACCAGTGTGGACTACATTAAATGAATCCCGTATTCAAAGGCAGTCTTAAGAAGAAAGTAACCAGCAAAAAGCCTAAGAGTGATGTTGAAATATTTATTCGTTTTCAAGAGTTTCCCCAGATCATTACAAGTACTGACATAAGGCCAGAAGTCTATGAGACCTCTCTCTCTAAGTAAACCTCCTGCTCTGCAGGCCCATGACATGTCCCCTGCAGCCCGCTCCTCAGAGGCAGGTGACTGCTCTGCAGACTCTAGTGTGTCCTTTGTCCATGAGCTATCGTGACATTATAAAAATCCTTTTGATAAAGTCTTCAAGTTATTGAATGACACTACTTTTTTCTTCTCAGGTTACTGATGATTTATTTTATGTACAAATAAGAGGAAAATTGTTTTGAAAAGAGGAAGTATTTGTCCTCTACCTAGAAACTTTGACATTTAAAGAGAGGTAGGGACTGAGCATGAAGTTCTCTCCGTATAGTTGAAGATGCTAGATCAAAATTGCACACAGAACAATCACTGCAGGGCACCAATTGAATAAGGGGGTGATAGTCTCAGGTTGCCTTGTTTCAAGTCTAATTTTCACCACTTCTTACATTTATTACATTGTCTCAGTCTTCATTTTTATAAAATGGGGAAGGTAACAGTATCCATTCTGTCTGGGATCTCCAGAGAAATAGAACTAATAGGATATAAAGAGATGGATGAGGAGATTTAGTCAGAGAATTGGATCACAGGATTATAGAGGCCAAGAAGTTCCATGACGGGTACTCTGCAAGTTGGGAAACCATGAATGTCTGAGAACAGGAGAAAGTGGGTGTCCAGATCCAGAGTCGAAAGTCAGCTTTCCCTTTCCCCTGCAGTTCTTTTTTTTTTTTTTAATATTTTTAATTTTTTTTAACCAAAAACATATATTGGTACAATGTACATATAATGATCACATCATCTCATTTACTTTGTACCTGTACATGATGTATCTTGTTTCCCCCTTCCCCACCCCTCCCCTCTGTTCCCTCCATCCCTATTTACAGCAGGTTTATTCACATTTCTCCATGAATTCCTTTTCCCCTTTCTTTCCTTTTTTCCCTTCCTGCTTTTCCCCCTTCTCTCTTTCTAGTACTCCTCTCCTTTGTATATTATCTTCCTATTATATCTATTACACCTCTTTGTCCTATTTACACTTATGGTTTCTCATATCAGAGAAACAATTCAATGTGTACCCATGAGTGTCTGATTTATTTCACTTAATAGTATGTTCTCAAGGAACATCCATTTACATACAAATGACTCTAGTTTATCCTTTTTTATGGTGGTGTACTACTCCATTGTGTAGAAAAACCACATCTCCTTTAGCCATTCATTAGTTGTTGGGCATTTAGTTTGTTTCCACGACTTAGCTATTACAAATTGTGTTGCTATAAATATGGTTGTGCATATATCCTAGTGGTATGAGGATTCCAGTTCTTCTGGGAAGATCCCCAGTAGGGGAACAGCTGGATCAAATGGAACCTCTAGTTCTAGTTTTTTGAGGAATCTCCATATTGATTTCCATAGTGGCTGGACCAGTCTACATTCCTGCCAACAATGGAGGAGGGTTCCTTTTCCCCCAAGCCCCACCAGCATTCGTTATTGGTTGATTTTTTCATAAACGTGGTTCTTTCTGGAGTGATAAAACTTCTAAAGCACTTAGCAAAGCTGAGTCCATACAAAGCACACATACCATCTTACCATTGTAGCATTTTGTTGCTAGTATCAGTAATGTCATTATCATTACTTTGATAAAGTGAATTGTGGTGTAATAAGAGGAAACTTAATTTAATTCCCTTTTATTGAATTTATTATTTTTGAACTCACAGAATCAAAGCCCTTGAACTACAACTATTACACTTAAACTTTTTCTTAAATCACAGGTTCCAATGTCACCTGATAGTTTAGGCTGCTTTTAAAGGAGTGTATATTTTCTTTGGAGTACATGAGGAAGAAATGTGATAACTATATAACAATTAAGTTAATTGTCTTTGTATTTGAAACCACCATTATCTTATAAGAAAATTACTTGTTTTGAAGTCTTTTGGGGGGTTAGAGGCCTGTAGATACTTTTGGAAACTAGATCAAATTCTTAAAGCCTATAATAAATTTTGAACTTTATATACAGGTTTTCATTTTGCAGCGGCAAGAATTTAAACAGATGAGACATACGGCATTTTTGTATCCTAAAATATTTAAAGCAGAATTGTACAATGTCTCTGATTGTTTTACAGAATTATACTACTAAGAACTGTATTTTCACATCGTGGTAAAAATCCGGGGCCAGACACACTCCTACACGTTACTTCTTAATTTGAAATCAAGAGAGATACTTTAGTTAGGAAACTGTGCTAGTCAGATTTCTAGGACTCTAACAATTGTCTGAGGTAATCAAATTATAAGAAGAAAACGTGTATTCTGGAATTTCCACCCGTGGTAGGTCAGTCCCGTGGCTTGCGTTACAGCGTGAGGCAGCCCTGCGTGGCGAGAAGCGTGCTGTGGGGCAGAACCTGTCCTCTCCCGGCGGGATACAAAACAGAGGAAGAAGGAGAGAGCGGGTTCCACCCGTGCTCTGCACGAGCGCGTCGCTCAATTTCCTCAGCCTCCCGCTGTACCACCCTTCTTAAAACCTCTACTCCCTCCCAAGGCACCAGCAGAGGACAAATCCTTAAATACATGGGCCTTTGGGGTCAACCTAGATTCGTACTCTAGCAGAAACGCACAACTTCTGATACTGAACTAGAATGTTTCCAAAATAGATATAATTTGTACACTTGATTTAAGAATTTCTTTTACAGTATATTCACATGAAAAATAATGTTTCACCATGTAGAAAGAATTCCTTTCATTGATTTAAGGATTAACAAATAGAAAATAAAATGGAAATGAAGAAATAAAGGTCGAAACAACCTCTGTCGAATTAGAAGTCTATTGTTATTTGTACTCAATTCTCCACTTTAATTAACAAATATTTTTATAAACATGTAACATGTATATGGAGATACAGATACGCAGCTTATTAAATCATAACCCTAAAGAGCGGACTATCTAGCGGGATGAAACTTCTTTTTCACCTGACTCCCTCATCTAACCCAGATGGTGTGCATGGAATTGCACTTACGGGGCAAGAAAAATCTCCTCATCTTGAGTATACTCTTTCATCTCTGTTCCCTCCAGTGTATTTGTTGACGATGCTCCTAATCCCTACACGCATTCTAGATGAGGTTTAAATTGATCCATCTGTATCTTTGAAAGCATCGCGCAGTAAATATTAACTATATGAAGGTTGTGTGCAAAAACTGCAGAAACGTAGCAACTGGATAAATAAGCTTGTGTATTGGGTTTTTGTTTTTTTTTTTTTCTTTTCAGAATCCACGTTAGTCTACATTTTTAATTTACTGCCACAGCAAATCTCTGTTGCTTTTTCAGAAGCTTTTCAGAGTCACGATGAGAATGACCGATGTGCAGAATAAAATATAAACAGCCAAATGGAACTAGAAGAGAGAGTTCGGCGCCCTCCTGTATTGAATCACTTTTCCTCTTTTTCATGCGCCTCCGGCCCAGCCGATGCCTGCACCGACTGGGGTGACGTAAGACTTCGCGAGTGCAGCACAAAGAGGGTCTTTGCTGTATCATCCCGATGCCACTGAGTGCTTTTATATTTAGTGGACTTTTCGGTGTCAGCTTTATGCTTTTCTTTTCACGTCTGTCTGTAAGCGGCAGAGAGGGCATCTATACTGGGGATTTAGGTCATGCTCACAGAGGATCGAGATGCTACAAATTGCTGGAAAAAGTTAATGATCACTTCGTTTTCAGGACTGACTATGTGAATATATCCTGGTGCCCGTAATGCAGCGTTTGGTCGTTGCTGTGTTCTTGCCTTATTCTGTTCACCGAAGCGGCTGACTTATTTAATTATATAAAGCAGCTGTTGTACAAGGGCAGCAGCTGTTTTGCATAATGTTTATTTACATCGCCGTAATGGGATTTGAGAGGCTATTATAATGCCATCTTTGGAGCCAATCCTACGTTTCCTTTCTAAGTTTTGTGGGCAATGAACCGTCTTCATCAGAGCTTGAAGCGACAAAGTAAACCAAATCAAATCATGATGGATTCCTTGGACTCTGTGTTTCTTAATTACAAACAGAAATGTGTAATTTTCCGTATACTCTGTAATAATGATCTGAAATGTGGGAGAAGCATACAACATTTAGTGCAGTATTGCATTTAACATTTATATTAGCCCAGAATTTGTGTGCTTCTTTGGTTGTCTGACTCTCTTCTTTTCCTCATTTGGCGCACTTGTACTGGGTGGCCACCTGTTATGGCTTGTGTTTATATGCCCCCCTCAAGGCTTCCTGCAGTCACGGGTGGGGCTTTCCCAGAGGTGGCTGGATCTAGAGTGTGTGTATGATTCATCGTGTAATGCTAGGATTAAAGATGCTAGGACTAAGGCCATGTGATTAATAAAGTAGCCCACCGATTGGTTTGGTTCCCCTCCCTAATCCCAGTAGTTTAGATAGAATATAAAAGGGGCAGAAGAAAACTGCTAGGGCCCTTTGCTCACTTGCTTTGCTACCTTCTGCTTGCCGTGAATTGTCTCTTCTCTCCGATGTCTGTCTGCCATGCCACCCTGCCTTGGAGCCAGTTGATTATGGATTTAAATATCTACGAACTGTGAGCTAAATAAACCTTTCATTCTTTAGCTTCTGGTATTTTCTCTCAGCAATAAGAACTGAGACACCACTCACTTTCAAATTTGGGTGTGATGACTAAGTTTGTTGCCTGAGAGGTCCTAATGGGCCAAATAATTCTCCTGGGTGTTCAAGTAGTTCTATTTCCTGGTGCATGCACCTCAGCCAAAGAAAAACAAGATCTAGGATAGTGTCGAATGAACTAACCCTTTCTCAATATTCTCTCTGTCTCTGTCTCGTTTAATTTCTGTGCCGTGCGATGCAGCTCCTCTTGCATCAGTCCAAAGGAGAAGATGCAGTATGTTGGGCCAGACTGTGGAGATTTGTAGGGAGTAAGATTTCAGAGATGCCTCGCAACAACATCTAGAGACTGAGATGTCAGTCCAATGACTTGCGAGCCACAGAATCCTGCCAGCAAGGAGCTGAGAGTTCTTTTCCCTTTACAGCCTTTAAAATGAATGCAACCCTTTGGACCACTTCTTTAAAGCTATGAGATTCTGAAACAAAGAACTAAGACATACACTGCTTTCTTATCTAGAGAAAATATGAAAGTAAGGTGGTCTCTCTTGAAGGGGATCAAGAGATGGAGGAAGGAGAGGAGAGAAAAGGGATGTAAAAAGCAATTATGATGTCTTATGTACATGTACACTCCACACAAGGAATGTAAACATTATGTATTGTAAATATGTATTACTAAAAGTAAGTAAATATTGTATCAACCTGCTATTCAGTGAGATAGTTTATTACAGAAAATTTGCTAATTGCAGTTGTAGATTATCTTCAGTACTTCCTTCTGTGGACTGCATTCAGAAGCCTCCCTTTTTTAATGAAGTCACTATTCAAACTACAAAGTACCTACAAAGTCTTCGACATGTAGTTCTTTCTTTGTCTCTAAGGTTATGCAGCAATATGTGGGCAGAGCCCGTCTTTGAAGCCCTGTCATGACGGGGCTCGTTCCATAGACATCTACCAGACACCTGAAGCTATGCACGTGTGTCGGAGTGAGCCTGAGAAATAGGAGGTTCTGACATGAATTCTGCTTGTGGGTTTTCTGCTAACAAAATAATTGTCAAAATTACTCTGTTGAAGCCTGTTAGTGTAAGGGCTCGTTGTCCATCACACCAAAGGCAATGGTAAATTTTATGAGTCTAATAATCACACACACACACACACACATATATATGTGAATGTGTGTGTGTTACATAATCTATATGTCTTATACATGCATGTATCTATATTGTATGTGTATGTGTTATATAAGTCTCTTATGTACACATGTGTATCTTTATTTTATATATTTATTTTAAATCTATTTATGTTATTTATTTTATATTGATGTGTAAAACTTCTCTATATTATGTTAAATATTCATCGTATATGTTGACTTTCAGTGAATATTTTGTACCATTTATTTTTATATCACTATAAAGTCAAAGTACCTTAATTTTTAAAACTTTTATGTAAATTGTAATATCTACTAGTATTATTTTCTCTTTTATTTTATTTTATTCTTTTTGATAGAATTATTAATGCACACTTCCATTATATATAAATTTTGAAATCAGGTTATGGCAGGTTAAAAACTTTTAGCTACATTAAATCTGTAAAGTTGTAAAAATATTTATGATATTTAATTTTTATATCCAAAAATAGAAAGTGTCACTTCAGGACTTATTTTCAAATACTATTTAACTTAAATGTTATATTTGTTTTTAATTGTTTACACATAATTTATTTTTATTAAAATATGTTTTGAACAGTTTCTTGTAGGGGTAAAGCCTGAATTTGCTTTTATATATGAATCTACACATCACCACCTTGCCAATGCTGGCTGGCACTCTTCAGAGAGGCCTTTTGCACCTCTGCATGTCACATAGCAGAGTCATTGCTAGATTTTGTTGTAAACTATCTTCTTAAGGATGTCTAATAGTGAACAAATTTGAAAGTTAGAATAAAGTGTCTTTTGTATGGGCCATAGGAAAGATATATTTACCCTTTAGGATAATTAAAATAACTATGACTTTCAAAGCAAAGATTATATAGGTGTGTTACCAACCCCATTAAAAAGACTGGCTGTTTCCTAAGTTTGGAGTTCAACTGTGACACAACTACACTGGGTGCATACTATCTGCTTGTGCTTTCCTGCATCATCTCTGTGGGACATGTCTGAGAACAATACTGCTGTGTATTCTCATCCTGCAGCTTGAAATTGTGTTGATAGCATCTTTAATTAAATGTTGCATGATATAAATGGAACAGATTTAGTCTCGGCCCCTGTGGGCACATTCAATAGAATGGCTAATAGTTTAGGGTACTCAAGGGGCAATTTGCCAAAAACTAACATAGTCTAGAAATGAGAGGTGACTATTATACAGCATCAATTCTCTATAGTCTGTCAGGTTCTCATTAATGGGTAATACAATAGGGAAATTTCTGTGCTTCTCATCTCCCATGACTTTGATAGAAATGTTCACTGTTAAAGTAAAGTGATTGTGTCGCAATATGTATATTGAGATTCATTTTCATATAACTCGGTTAAAATCAGTTACTATACATTGTGATTTTTTCTGTTTCATTTATGTGTGAATCTGCAGTGTAAATTTTAAAAATTAAAACACTGATGTCCCGTAGAGGTCTTTATGTTGATTTTGAATCTCAGTGTAGGTAGTATAACCGTAAATATTTAATTCTTAAAATTTGATGAGATGAACTTCACGGGCCAGAGTCAGTTTCTGTAACCATTCGGTACATACTTGAAAAGTAGGCATCATTTTCCGTTCCTGCTGATGGTAGTTATATGTAGCAGTTGAACCTAGCTTCGCAATTATGCCATCAACTTTTAAGAGTCTGATTTTATTATCTTATCTACCAATTACAGAAAATTATGTGCGGAGGCTTTTCTCATCATTGTGGATTTGTCTTTTTACATTGCACTCTGTCCATTTTTTCATTTATATAATGACTTTATATTGGTGAACTAAACAATATATCATCATGAATGACTCATAAATTCTATTTGTTTAATATTAATATAGCTACACAAACTTCCTCTGTCATAGTATTTTCATAATTTATTTTTGCTCATTCCTTGCAAACATTTTTATTCTAGTAAAATGAGTACCTCTGGTAAAACGAATTACTTCTGCCTTTTGTATGTAGCATATTATTTTCCTGTCCAACAATTCTTTTACTAAATCAGTAGTTAGGCCAGTTATAATATGTAATATGGCTAATGTGTTTAAATTTACATCTATAGGTTTACTTTTTCTTTACAATTGCTCTGTCTCCATTAAATTTCTTCCTCTCTCTTCCCTAAGAGTAATTGATTTCTTTTAAAATTAGTTTATTATTAGCATTTCTTTGATGTTTTACATACTACATTTTTTTGTAGTTCCGAAAGTACTTCAAAGTTTGAAAAAATTACTCCATGGTTACTACTTGGACTATATTAGACTGAGTTGTTGTTCTATGGTAAATTTTTTGTCTGTGCTTATTACACATGCCTGCCAACTTTGTATTACTACAACAAAATGCAAAGGGCAGAGCGATGAAGTTACATGGAAGCATAACTAAGAGACAAAAGGAAAGCAGAACGATTTATAGGAGCTCAACAACCTAGACAGAACCAGAGTTCATTAAAACTTAACTTCATCTCTCTATAGGAAGATACTTTTGCCCAAATATTATCATCCCAAAGTGCAAGAGAGTTATTCTTCACAGTGTGAACTCCGGTCGATGAACTGCTTGGTCATTTTGGCTGTGGTGAGCACACTCAAGGAAAACTTCAGAGATTGAGGGTGCTTCTCAATTATCTTTTCCTCATTGATATCAAGTCCAAACCAGATTCAGTGAATGTTTGTATTCAGTAAATAAAGCAATAGCCACTCTCATAGCTCCTGATGAAACAATCCCTTTAAGATACTTATACACTCATTTAGAATGAGAAAGTGCAAAAAATAAATCTTCCTATGTTAACGAAGTTAGAGTTTGGCTGAGAATATATTATGACACTTCTCCAGTTTTCGGCTCTGTCCTAGTTTCAGGTTTCCCTTTCCCACCAGATGCTTTAATTTCTGTTCATGTTATGTTGTAAAATTATCCTTTATAACGATGATAAATGGATTATTGATATACTTCAGTGAGTCTCTTAAACCCATCCGAACAATTACTGTAGTATAAAATAAGCAGAAGTTTAATTTTAGGCATCACGACATCTTTTGACTCTCAATTTATGAGTATCTGAATGAAAGAATATGGTTTCTATTCAACAACACTAAAAATAAGTTTGGGGTCATTAATGCTAATTAAGTAATAAAAAACTTTCAAAATATGTCAAAAATGTTTTTCAGCTTGTTTTCAGTACAGTCATATTAATTTTATTGGTCTCTACCTAGATTAAAAGAAGATTAAAAATAACTCCACCTTTCTAAATATCTATATTTTAATTTAAATTTATTTTTATTGACATTCACTTATCAAAAGTGATCATTAATGTAGAACCACAAGTACATCAGAGGTTTAAAATTAGTGGCAAACTGTCCTTACTACCAATTCTGTTCTGATTTTAGAGGAGAAGAATTACACAAACAAACCAACCAAACAGATTTTTGGCCCACTGTAGTGCTGTAGCTTTCAGCAGATTGTAGTGACTTGAATTTAATTGTAATGTTGGCACAAGTTTACACACACGAGCAAAAATTTAGCAGTTATTATTTATAATTTTTAATAACTTTTTAAAGAATTTATTGCAAAACCACTCAAATATTTTCCCCAATAGTTTTCTAGGTTACTTAGTTTACATTGCAGTGATATGAAGCTTCCCTAGCTTGCATTTCAGTGATATGTATAGTATATATGTATATTATATATGTGTATCCTGTATTTGAAGTACTGTGTTGACTATGGGCATCAAAAATTTGACTGTTTTTGAAAGAACCCTGTGCAATTGTTTCTATTGTACACTCGATTTAAATGAAGCATTTAAAATATACTGCTTACATGTACATTATAGTCCATGTTGCCTTCTCTATTAAGGTTATCTAAAATTATGATAATAATTAAAAGTAATTTTACCCTTACAAGAAAGAAATTTGAGATTGGTGACCATTCATATTAAATTTATATCAATTTTATAGCTCTTTTATCATTGTGACACATTTATAAGGCTGTTAACTTTGACTGCCTGGAGGTTATAATGTACTTGAGGTGACCCTTGCATACTAAGTCAAGATCTTACAAGGTAAAGTGATTATATGCCATTCAGAAATAATACTAAAATTGATATTCCTATGCTTTAATGAATGTGAAAAAAGGTGACTGTTTAATTTGTTTTAGGAAAAAAAAAGTTACTAAATAAAAGATGGCTGAAATGTTTTAATTTTATGAATGCACACACCCTTTCTTACAAGCTGAATAAAAAGTCATTAACTCAAATTTAATACTTCTATCAGACTTACTTTTTTGTAACTAAGATTTGGTAAACTAAGATTTTTAACCCTATTAGAGAAAAGTTTAGAAAGACCGAAATGTAAAAAAAAGAAATACAACTGTAGATACACTTCCTAAATATGGCTCCTTTTAACCTTTGAACTGTTTTCTTTCAGCCTTTTATAGAACCTGTTTTGGTTGGTTGCTTTTGACATAGTTAAGATCATACAGTAAGTACAGTTTTGTATTTTATGTTTTCATTTAACTTTATAACTCAAATATTTTTCATGTTATGATAAGCTTTTCGTAAGCATTAGTATCATCTTTTACAATTAATGTTTGAAGTATTTCTTGGTATTGTTGGTTCCTTTGAGCCCAGTCCTACGCTGTAAGATCAGAGTGCAGCAAATGGAACAAGTACTGCCTTTCCCTGCTGCCTTTGTAACTTGCCTAATTGTAGTCTCTTCTTTCAATAGTCAACACATAAGTTGACTTTTCTAAAGTATGTTTAGTCATTCTCATGTACGATACATGTCTGAATTTTAAATTTTTGTTGAGGTATTTGGTGAGAAAACAGTAATTAGCGGCAGAAATTTCCACGAGTGTCTATAAGAGGCGACTGTGTAAGGTACCTGTGGGCAGGTTTGAGGAAGTAGGCTGGTGCTACAGTAGTTCAACATTGGTTTTATTTTTTAAAATTTGTTGTTGTATCAGAATGAGATTTCATATTTCTCTTGTTAAACATGAAGTTTGAAATGCCCCATTTTTTCTGTTGTCTAAGAAAGACTGAAAACCTATAGCATGAATAGTGTATGTTTTTCAATCGGAATTTTGTGACTGCATTAAGTATATTGTTCATAAGAGAATATGATGTTTTCTATTTTGAATTTTTACAAAGTTATTCTTTAATAGTTCATTAGATGGTGCTGTGTAAAGGAAAAAAAAATTTTAAAAGATGCAATTTAGTAGTATAAGGTAAATATCAAAGATAATATTATCACTGACTTGCCAATAATAACTCTTCATTGGACTCACTGGAAAATATTAAATTAGAATTTTAAAAAATTATATTTTTAAAAGAATTTGTATTTATTTTACATGAAAATGAAAGAGAATTATAACTCAAGTGTACATATAGTAGTCTTGGCCATTGAAAAAAGTACTACCAAAAAAAACTATTACTAATAAATCAGATTGCTATGCAAGAACAATATATTGAGGTCCTAGGGTTTTGATATTAGGTGGATAATGGAGATGTTTATTGGTTGACCTTTTGTCCAATTTATCTTATTGAGAATTGTGAAGCCAATATATTTGATTCTTCATTTCATCAACTTAATTTTGGAAATTGACGATTTATAATTGTATAAATTTATGGGGAGAAAAGTGACATTATGATTTATGAGTGTGATGTGAAATAATTAAGTCAAGCTACTCGACATATCCATTACCTCAAATACTTAACAGTTTTTGTGGCGAGAACATTTGAAATTTAATTTTATGAATTTTTAATTATACAGTACTCTAATCAACTTTTCACCAAATTGTGTAATAAAATAAAAAATACACATTCTTCCTAGGTGAGATTTTTATGCTTTGGACCATCATCTTCCAATTCCATTCCCCCTACTCTGTAACTGCCTCTCTTTTCTCTGCTTCTGTAAGTTTCACTGAAATAGTGAAACTTCATCTGAAATAGATTCAACCTGTAACTAAGCACATGTGATATTTGTTTTCTGTACTTGGCTTATCTCATTTACTATCACGTCATTCAGGGCCCCTATTTAGTTTCAAGTGATGTAAATTCCTTCTTTATAAAGGGTGAATATTATTCCATTGTGTGTATGTATGTGTGTCAGATTTTCTTTATATCTCCATTGTTTGATGAACACTTGGGTTAATTTTGTAACTTGTGTTTTGAGAATAGTACTGCAATGAGCATGAAAGTTCAGATATCTCTTTGATAAACTGATTTCTGTGGACTGACTAGCTCCAAAAGACTTCACTAAAACCTCTTAGAACTAACAAGCAGATAAAGTCGTATGTCACAAAATCGATGCACAAAATCAGTAACATTTCTACAGATTAGCAGTGAACTAAACAAAAAAGAAATCAAGAGGATGATCTATCTAAAAAGCTACAAAAAATGAGAAAATAAATTTAACCGAGGAGGTGGAAGATTTGTAAACTGACAACTGTAAATACTGACGAGTGCAATTTCTAAATAAATAGAAATCTATCTCACAGATTAAAACATTAATATTGTTAAAATATCCATACTACCCAAACTCATCTATAGATTCATTGCAATGGCTGTCAACATTTTATTAATTTTAAATCTTACTTCTTTTTCTGCTCAAAATGGAAGTTACTTACGTAGTTATCTTAAGGTTTAACA
>PVJO010030718.1:0-15224 GCA_004026905.1 Hystrix cristata | reverse complement strand
TATGAGAGACCATAACTGTAAATAAGGACAAAGAGGTGTAATAGATATTATATAAAAGGAGGATGGTGTGCAGAGGAGAGGAGTACTAGAAGGAAAGAAGGGGAAAAGCAGAAAGGCAACGGGGTGAGAGGGGAATGGGAAAATATGGAAAATGATGAATGAACCTGCTGTAAATAGGGAGGGAGGGTGCAGAGGGGAGGGGGGGAGAGGGGGGAGAACCAAGATAAATCATGTATAGGTACAGAACTAATGTAATGAATGTGATCATTGTATGTAGAATGTACCAATACATGTTCTTGGTTTAAAATTAAAATAAAAAAAAATTCTAGTGATGTACATCAAAATTATTTGTACTAATGTACAACAAACTAGCTATTCTCTATTATTGTATTAGGTGTTGGTTTGTATATACATATATACATATATGTACATATACACACATATATACTATTTATAAGGTCATTACTTTTGTAATGCACATTACTGAGATGATTGTATTGCACTGGATTATAATTGCATGGTGTGGTTTGGTTTGCTTTTTGTAAGCCTAGCTGTCATTCCCAAATCGAAGTTTAATCCCTAGCTCTATGACCTTGCGAAGCCAACTTTTATAATGCTAAGTTTCCCCACGTGTGATAACTATAGGATTACATAGATACTTAGCACCGTGCCTGACACACAATACCATCTCCATAGGTGCCACCGCCAACACACTTCCCCAGCCAGATGATCCTTGTTCTCCCCTTTGATCATGCTGGTACCCTTGATTCTGACCCCACTCTAGACGACCAGAGGAACATCTCTGGGCACTGGACTCCCAGAATGGTGGTGGCATCCAGCTGCTCAGGTGCAAGATGAACCTGTTAACCCCAATCCAGGGGATGGAGACCAGGCGCCTCTCCCTCTCCCGAGGCTGCCACTGCTCTGGCTGCCTGCAGTCTTCGTCAGCACTGGTACTCAGGGACCAATGCTGCCCGCTAATAGGATCTGAGCTCCACTCGCTTCTGAGAACAGAGGTCCTGGGGCAAATACAAATATGCAGTCTGTCAGCTTGGACTGTAAAAGACATGGTTACTCTAAACTTGGTCCTGATGGGCAGGAAAGAGCAGATTTAGAACAAATAAAACTCGAGAACCTGGGGGTAAAGCAAGAGCTTCATAAAATTCCAAGGAACAAAAGACAGGAATGTTGAGTTGTATCTCACCTGCATCCAAGATTATAAAAAAGCAAATTTCCGAAGTTCAAAGAAAATATGTTTGGTCTCAGGACCAGAGGGCTTTCTAAAAGAATATACGGATAGGTCCAGAGGGAGGAGGAAATTAAATTGGAACTATATAATAAAAAATAGCAGATTATGGAAAATAACTAAGGAAATCAATATGGTTGCTCAAGGGGGTAGGGCGCTTGCCTCGAAAGCACAAGGCCCGCAGTTTGATCCCAGCAACCCCCACAGGAAAAACACCTCAATTTTGCTGAAAGAAGGAAGATAATAAATGACTTTTACAATGCACAGACAGTAAGACCAGAGAACTGTTAGTGACATTTTTAAGAGATTATGATGGAGTGTTAACAAGACAAAGAAAAAATAAATTTACTTAACTCCTATTTTGCTTCTGCTTTTCCACTAGAAAAATGACCTTCAAACTGAAAATGTAAGAATGGCCTGAAGATGTGGCTGAAGGCAGACCCTGTTTCTGCCAGACAGAGCTCTCGAGTGAGAGACTGGAAGCCAAAATCTGGGCCTCTGCACTGATGTCTATAGAAGAGATGAAGGAGGATTAAGCAGGACAGTGCAGGGGGGCAGAGAAAAGGTTGTGGAGGGGAAAGGGACCCACAAGTTCTGGTTGACAGAACAAATCATGGCAAAGACTCCAGCAAAGCTTTGGATGTGCTATCTGAGGTGAGCACAGACAACGAAAGGATTCCGCACTTCTTGCAGAAACCAAACAAGATGAGGGGAGGAGAGAATGAAAAGAAAAAGCAACCACATGAGCCCAGTCATGGAGACAGGGAGCCAGAGTACGATGACGTTTAAAACATGGTAAGAATCCGGGTCTGCCAGAGTCACACCCCGCCACGGGGAAGGGCTGCTGTGATCGGAATGTGGCACTTGAACTGGAAGGAAAGCATTTTAAATCTGTTTCTGTTTTGTGTAGGATTAACTAGTTAAGAATAAAACTGTTGAAAATTGGCAGTACCATTTCTCCTTTCCCTATGTAAGGCAGGATACCTTCGTTATTAATTATTTAATTGTGAGGTGTTAAAGGTAGCAAAGAAAATTTAGGGCACTACAAGAATCTATAATAATGTGTTTTTTTTAGGTAGACTGGGGGTTATGTAGCCTTTGAAGAAGAATTCATCCAATTCTAAGATAATCTAGCATCAAGTGCAAGCTTAGAGGTTTCAGCAAAAATATTAGGATTGGAACCCCAAGCTGACCATGAATTACACTACATCCTATGCATAATACCATTCATCGTAATGATGCATATTGCACAGGATTATTGGGAGGAGAAATGAATAAATATATATCAAGCGCCTGGAACATACAGTCACTCAGTGTATGTTCACTGTTACTATTATCCAGTGAATTGAAGTTATAATAAGCTGGGAATGGTGGAGTTTGCCTGTAAATCTCAGCATTCTGGGAGGCTGAGGCTGGAGGATGGCAAACTTGAGCCCGATCTGGCTAATTTAACAAGACTCAGTTTCAAAATTAAAAAAAAAAAAAAACAATTTAAAGGGCTAGGGACATAGCAATGCACTGGCCCTGGATTCAGTTCCCAGTATTGAAAAAAAAAAGTTGTGATAAAACAGATGCATATGTATTGTTATATCAAACTCTGTTTTAGCAATGTAAGTCGTTGAATAAAGTAAACTGAGTTACATTTTAAAAGTGCCTGAAGTATTTAACTAGGACTTAGATGATACCTAAGAAATAAGGCTTCCTGGTGTGAGTAAACAGATGAATTAGATGAATCTGGTCTTTCTGACTTTCAGACTCCATAATTTCACGTATAAGAATGGGCATTCTAAGAGTATTTCAACTAACAGAAATGTTGCTAGTAGCAAATTATTTATTAAATTTCCTATGGGACTTTCCATGTCAGAGAAAACATATATTTTATAGATTTACAAGGCCATAGGTCTTCAGTTAGGACACAGCAATATATCTCAAGTTGTATTGAACCCAATCCTAGAGAAAGCTATGTGTTCGATCTCTAAGATGGCAACAAGAATATAGAATTTATAATAAGCCCTCTTTCCAAAATGTGTAAGGAGGGCATTTTAATTTACTGTTAAAATTGTCACAATCACTTCTTAAACATTTCTTTGTCATTACTGAACTAATTATACTTTAATCAAGTCAGCAATGATCAATAAGAATCAAATTGGAAATACACATTTTTTTTTTCTTTTGAGAGTCTTCCTCAAAATTCATGGTCTCAGTGAGAATACTAATCACCTGTGAATTAATTATCTGATGGTTCAAAATGCAGAAAAGAATCAAAAGAGCTGTAGGAAGGAAGCATTGGCCCGTTTTACTAAGAATTCAGCCAGGCTGATTTGCTCAATGTTTAAAGAGTAACAGCAACTACATTAAACACCAGAATGGTCAGTGCAATTAATGCAATTAAAGTAATTAGTCCTGGCAGCTGTAAGGTCAAATAGAGGTAACTCTGTAACAGCAATCTGCCACTGCAAAATTACTGACATTTCCAACTAAATTATATTCTCTAAATTGTTGTCTTAATGCTAAATAAATAAAGTTATGCTAATGTGGGGACTGATTACAGATTGAAATTAGCACAATAGCTTGTTATACAGTCTGCCAGGGTTAACATTTTTTAAAAACATAATTAATGGCCTTTGCTTACTGTCTCTGGTTATAGATCCTGCAGCTCATTTGCATTCTTTTGCAATCTGCTGACACTGCTAAACGTCTAGGAATAAAGATCTGATTTGCAGGCGGAAAATGTGTTCTTCACGTCATCAGGTTAGAACTTGTTATGGTTTCAGGGCAGCGTTAATAACAAAGATGACCACCAGAAAGGGAATGGATAAGAATGAGGCTAGAATCCGTTTCTCTTTCCAGTCCTGTGATCCGAGCCTTTTCTGGAGTCAATGTGAAATGTAATTGCTCTTTCGACCTCTATCTTCTCTCTCCCGGTCTGAGGAAGAGCTACACTGGTTGATTATGGCAGGAATGAAAGGCGCTCTGACCTTGTCGACCAAACGCCTTGCTGCTTTCAGTGTTGCCCATTATGCTGAAGGCAGGCGGCTCCTGGAGAGAGGCGGAATGTCCAGGAGAGCGGCTCCCCGGGCGACCTGCCAGAAAAGGCTTCATCAGCAGCAGTTGAGACCTGACCGAACAGCCCGGGCAGCCGAGGAAACAGTGAGGAGGGGAGAAGCAGAGTATATCAAAATATTGTTAGCGCGCGGCCTGAAGAGCTCGCAGGCATCTGTGCCGCGGAAGGCCTTTGCTAACGCTGCCCTGGCTCGCCTGCCCGCCCTGGAGGTGGACCTGGGCCTGTCTGCTGAGGAAGGAAGCGGTAACCAGCGCAAGCACAGCCACTGATTCACCAGAATAGGCAGACTCTCAGTCAAAGGGTGTGTGGTGAGATTTGTACGTACACGGGAAGGTAGGGTGATCTTCTACAGAAAGTAGGTCGGACATTTAGTTGCAACAATTGTTCTAGGTTCTAAATGATTCCCTGCACTCTGGGTTGGATTATTTTTAGAATTCACAGCTGATGTAAGGATTCGGGTAGGACTCTGTGAAAACAACCCAGTCTCCTGTCCAAGCTCTGCAGTCAAAGGGGCTTTGTTTAAAATCAGCTGTGGTTCCTTTGCATAACTGCTAATTTGGCTCTAAACGGTTCTATTCCACAGAATTTTATCGAGCATTTATGGTGCGCTGAAGCATTACGGGAAACATAGTGCTGTGTGAGTGTGCCTGCGGACTGCTGAGACCGGCTGCCCCACCAGATACGGAGGTGGTCCGTGGGCCGTGTCATCCCACCCGGGCACCAGGGACAGCACAGAGGCCGGCAGGGCAAGAGGCCTGGTGCTAGGTTCTTCACATTCAGACTTTCATCTAAGTCTGACTGGAATTTTCAGATTTGTACTGTGAGCCCCACTTTTGGAAGAGTAAACTTACTGTAGCAATTAGACTTGGAGCCTCGAATTAGACTTGAGTTTATACTTGTCTCATCCATTTTCTGCTGCTATCACAGAATAGTTTAATCTGAGTAATTTATAAAGAAACAAGGTTTATTTTGCTCACGAGTCGAGAAGCTGAAAAGTCCAGGCTGGGATGGGCATGCCCGCTCTGCTTCTGGCCAGGGCTTCTTGGCAGCAGGGCTGACAGGCATGGTGTGGATGTCGGGCAAGACTGGCAAAGTCAGCAAGCCTGTTCCCAGGAAAGCGCATTGACGCTCTGCCCCCGTGACCTCATACCTCTTAATGACCCTGTTACCTCTTCATACTGTGACATTGACAATTAGATTTTAATATGAGTTTGTCAGGGGCAAACTACATTCAACCATAGCAATTCTGTCACTTCTAAAAATCTACGTAATCTTGAAAAAAACCCTCCATTTCTCTCATCTTTGGTTGGCCTAGTTCCTACAATGGAGAAGACCAGATGAATTTATGGCCTTTTCCATTTTAATAGTTCTGTGAGAAATAGTGTTTTGTCATCACACATCCTAGATTTCTGGAGACATCCCAACCCCAAAGTCATGGCCGATCATGCCTATAAAAAATTATGTTCATCGAATTCTGAATTCGGAAAACATAATCACTCTACACCTAAAAATAAAAAACAACAACCAGGTGTGGCGGCTTACATTGGTAATTCCAGCACGGGAGGTCAAGGCAGGCAGACTGCAAAATCAAGCCCAATCAGGGCAACTTAGTGACTTAGCAAGAACCTGTCTCAAAATTTTAAAACAAATTTTAGGAAAGGGCAGAGGTGTAGCTCAGTGAGAAGGTTCTGGGTTCAATCCCCAGCACCACAAAATAAAACAGAACAGAATAACAAAAACAAAACAAAAAAGCAGATATGTGACACATATCATCTGGATTCCAGCTACTCAGGATGCTGAGGCAGGAGGATCATAAGTTCAAGGCCAGCCTGGGCAACATGTGCAAGGTCCTGGCTTCAGTCCCTGTCAGCACAAAATAAATAAATATCCATCAGAGGTGGGGAAAATGATTGTTACAAGCTAGGAAGAATCATGTTTAAAGACAGTTTTCAAAGCAAGTCTAAAAGCATGACCCTCATACAGATAGAAAAGTGAACACACATTAAAGTTTGAATTCTAGTCATTCATGCAAGTGGGAACCCAGCAGATGCTGTAACTGGCCCAAGACCATCTGAGGAGATGTCTTTAAAGACAGGAATATTGAAATGAGTATGCAAATAGAACAAAAACTTGTTTTTCAGGGAGAAAGGGGAAAGTCAATGCATTTCTATCAGACAGGGCAGAATTTGCATGTCTCTCGTTAATCAAAACATAGTGTGTAAAACAGCTCAAAGACAAGGAAAGGCTAAAATCACATAGCAGAAAGGCCTCCTTTCCCCCTGAAGCACAGGGTGTGTGTTTGTTTTTCTTCCATGGAAATAGCTTGACTGGATTCAGGACATGCTATCTCAAAACATGGCACCTTGGCAGACTGAGCATTTTAAACTGAAGGAACTTCAGAAAACTTCCCGAGTCCCTTTGCCCTGAACCAGGTCGCGAAACCTAGCGAAGAATTTTGACCTTCCTCTGAAGCAGGTCTTGAGACTCTCAGGTGAGGCGGGCCCTCTATGACCTGGAGAGAAGGGACCTCCTTCCACCTGAAGACACAGGAACACCAATAACAATCCCAACAAACACCTAGCTCAATACCTCCCAATTTATTACCATGACAACACACCCTTTGTCTGCCTCTATTGCTCCACAGCTGTGCACTCTTCCTCAAGTCCGAGCAAGCGAATGCATAAATTCACCTGTTTCTTTGGGTCTCCATTTCCTTATGAAGGCTTGTGAGCCCCGAAAAAGTTAAGTAACTTTGCATGACTTTCTTTTCCTAATCTCTCTTGTTATAGAGATCTCAGCTGTGAACCTAGCAATGGATACGAAAAAGGTTTCTGCCCCTGCGGAGGTAACTCTCACACTCAAACACATCAGTTAGAAATGGAAGGCAGTATTAGCTTGACTAAGTCCTCTGGGAACTCTGGACTCCAGAAAAGGAAGGAAAGCACCGCGCTTTCTTACAGGACACAGTGCAGATGGCCGGCAAACCCCGTGGGCGGTGAATTCACTATGTTTGGACAAGTCAAAAAAGGTTAAACCAACTAACACTGTGAAACAATTGAAAGAATGCCCCTCGAGCCTGTGTGAAGCCAAAGTTTCAAATAAATAGGTCCACCAGAATAGTGGCTTTCTTTTTATTGTTTAGCCAAAGGAATGAAGAAAAACAAATCAGTGTCAAGTTGTTTTGTTTTGTTTTTCTAAGGACTTCTGGTAGCTTGGCATAATATTTTTTAAAAAATTAAAATAATCGTGTTTGTGAGAAAAAGAGAGAAAGTCAATGAAACTCGCATAATCGTCCTTCCGATAGTACCCTGGCTGAGGTTAAGAGCACACCTCTTGCAAATATGGTACCTTGGCATAGCGAATGTTTTAAAGCTGAAGGAATTTGAGAAAATGGCAGAATCAGAAAGGGCTTTCCAAACTGCCCCTGTCCTCCTCTGAAACAGGTCACAAAACCTAGAAAGCATTTTCTGACCTTCCCCGGAAGCAGGTCCCAAGACTTCCTGTGAAAAACACCCTCCCTGTACCCAGAGGATAGAGCGCCCTATCTCGGAAGACTCAGGGACACAGAAAAGAATCTGAACAAACAGGTCTTCCCGAGTGCTCCACAGTTTATTGCCATGAGATCGTAGCCACAGCTATCCACTTCTGCAACAAACCTATATAAATACTGGCCAGCTTTACCTGTTTCTTTAGGTCTTCATTTCCTTAGGGAGGTATCCATAGCCTATAAAACTTACATTAAATAAAAACAGACGCTTTTCTTTTGTCTTTTGTCATCGGAGCCTCAGTCATGAACCTAGCGATGGGTGAGAAAAAGGTATTTTTCCTTCTCTACAACACATTATGTATTACAAAGGAACTTCAGAGGTATTATTCTCCTGATCGTTCCCAAAAGCTGGAAGGTGTACAAAATGTACCAAAATCGCATTCCTTCCAAATGTCACGTTTTTAAAATAGTACTGTACACACACCTTCCAAGTTTCCAAAGCCCATTCAAAGTTTTAAATAAAGGAAGGTTAGCAGGAATGGGCTACACTACTAAATATAACAACATAATTACTGCCATGTAATCTCCTCTGATAGTGTTGGAACAGTGGGACAAAAGCTTTGTCTTGACACAGTTGCAGTAAAGGTCCATTTGATTCAGAATGTTCCTAATTTCTCCATCCACTGACCTGGCCATGGGGGGGAGGGACGCTCCTTTAATTTCATTTGCATTTGGTGAGTTTTCTGCAGTGTCTTCATTTGCTAGTGAGATCATTTGTCCTTGCAGGATCAGATAGGACAAGAGTAGAATTACAGCAGTGAAAGGTGGCAGTTTAGGGGCAAGAAAGCAAAGCAGCTCTTCCCTTTCTCACCTAATCTAGATGGATCTGAATTTCAAACCTCTCTCTCTCCCCTCTCCCTCTCCCTCTCTCTCCCTCTCTCTCCCTCTCCCTCTCTCTCTCTTCCCCCCTCCCTCCCTTCCTCTTTTCTCTCTCTCTCTCTCTCTCTCTCCTCGTGGTGATGGTGGGGCTATTTCCAAAGTTAGATTACGACATTGCCAACTCATTCCTATTAATTCTTTTCTCAAATTGAGATGCAAAGGAGGAATGTGATATTATGCTGACCAGCCATTATATTCTACCTATTCATGTGCCCTTGTCAGCTAATCAATCCGGGGTACTTATTTCAGTGGCCACTCAGTAAGCATCAGCTGTGCACATGCTGTGGAAATAATAAACACAGCGGCTGTGTCCCTTAGAACATTCTGAATAGAGTTAGAAGAAGTATTTAAATTAGCAATTAGAATAATAATTAGGTAAGGAGTAGGGGTGACTTCTTATTTTGTGTTGTCTGGATAAAAATACCAGAGCCCAGGCTGGGGATTTAGCTCAGTGGTTAGAGTGCTTGCCCTGCAAGCACAAGGCCCTGAGTTCGATCCCTAGCACCAAAAAAAAAAAAAAAAAAAGTCCTCCCTAAAAATACCAGAGCCCACAGTGGACAGAAATTGAATATCCCTTAGCACAGATCAAAGATAGGAACCAATTCAGGGTGCTGGAGCGGAGGAAACAGAACAAGAAGACTGTCATGAGTTCAGGGATGTAGACCCTCACAAGAGGTTCAATAATTGAGTCTGCTGAAATAAACCCACAGTAGACAGATTAGCCAGGATGGTGGTGACAACTGTAATCCCAGCACTCTGGGAGGCTGAGGCAGGAGGATTATAAATTTGAGCCCAGCATGGGTAATTTAGTGAGACCCGTTCCTTAAGGAGAAAAAAAAAGGTTGGGAAGAAAAGGCACAAAACTGTATTATATGTATTGTGGTTTCACAAGAATGAAAAACGACCACGCAATAACCCAAGGAGATTTAGAACTTTGTAATTCTTTTTATCAGGGAATGTCAACTGGAGGGTGTGGGCAACTTTAAAGGGAGAGTAAAGGATTTCTAGGGGAGATGGATGGATCAGAAGAACAGACAGTAACCAGAGACAAAATCCTCCGGGTTCTGGGAGTGATGGCAACTCCAGTTTTCACCCTTGCAATATGCGTCAGTCTCCTGCTTACTTGATGGGGACAGGAGTCACACAGCAGGGAAGCCTCCCCCCGCATCAGGCCTCTAAGGCAGACAAGGGGACTTCAGAGAAAATTTCCCTTGTATGCCCTGCTCCTGGGGAATGCTCTCTGTGAAGTCTAAAGACGTGTGTTTGGGTACCATTTCCTAAGCCCCCAACCAGGTTCTCTGGCACACAAGCTAGACCACTGGCTCGGCCCCTTTTTTCTTTCCTTCAAGCTTCCAAAGTGTCCAGAACAGGAAAGCAGAGTACTCACAGGGAAAATGTGAAAAGTAACAGCACAATCAGCATTTCACAGATATCAAGTACAAATGTTCTCATATAATGAGGAGAGTACAGGAATACAAAATGGGGCAAATTTGGTTTGCTTTGACTTCGCTATGAAACTTTTTAAGGCAGTTTGAGAGCACAAGGCACTCAACTGGGTGACTAGCTAGGGAAGGCACAGCGTCCTTTCATGGCTGCCCGCTGCCCCTGGGGTCAAGCACTTCCTGGGGTGGAGAGTGGGATCTAGAGTGAGCAACAGCATCCCACACATGATGTCACTGTCCTGAGTCACTCAAACACGCATTCCTCCTCCCCCCACCAGCCAATGGATTTGCTAGAGGTGACACCTTGAGCCTCATCCCACTCAGAAATCAAAAGGAACTGTGAAATAAATCCCAGTTTCATAAAGAAAATGGTGGGGCTTTGGTGGAACATTGGTGAATACTATGTAATTGTTGCAAAGCAAATCTAGCCCCACAATGGGGAAATCTCCCAGGGCTGCTGTTTATCCAAAGGTGAGAGTATTTGAACAATGATCCTAAAAATGAGAAGCAATTAAGTTATTAAACACACACACAGGGCTGGGGATTTAGCTCAGTGATTAGAGTGCCTGCCTTGCAAGCACAAGGCCCTGAGTTCGATCCCTGGCGCCACAAAAAACAAACAAACAAAAAAAAAATAAAATAAACACGCACACACACACACACCCTTTCTAAGTGTATTTTTTTTAACCAAACCATTAGAATATATTCTAAATTAAGTCAAACACACAAATAGAAGCAGCAGCATTATCACCACCCATGTTGATCATTTTTTACCACAAACCCCAATCCCACAGATCCCAGACTGCTGGGATGTGGGGAGCAAGAGATGGAGAGAAGTAAATGGAAGAAACACTCACAAAGAAGCATTGGCTGTGGTGTGGAAAAGAATGCAGCAAATATAATCCCTAAATTTCTGAATGGAATGATTGTTTGGTACTGAGAGAGGAATTCTGGACAAAGATTATGTTTATAGGACAGAGATTAGGAAAAGTGGGGAGAGAGAGAGAGGGAGAGAGGGAGAAAGAAGAGGAGAGGGGAGGGGAGGAGAGGAGAGGACAGGAGGGGCGAGGAGCAGAGGGGAGAGGAGAGGAGAGCACAAGAGGGGAGGGGAGAGGAGAGGAAAGGACAAGAGAGGAGGGGAGGGGCGAGGTGGGGAGGGGAGGGGAGGCCCGTGGAGGAGAGAGAATGATCCTGGAAATAGAGAAATGGGAGCAAACAATAGAATCAGGCCTGAGAGGCCTGAGAGGAAACAGTAAGATAAGAACTCAATGCATAAAACATACTGAAGTGTTCATTTTAGAAAGAGGAAAAGACACACATTTCTCCAATCCAGGAAAGCTTTCGCTCTAAACTACCGAAACCCCTTCCTTTAAACTAAGGGACTAACACTTATTGGTGGCTTTGCAAGTACCTAGCACTACGGTTACTACGGTTCAGCAAATGCACATATGTTAGGATATTGTTAAAGAAAATAAGCTGTTACATGATAGTCTTTATTTTCTGTAGCTTCCGGATAAGGACACTGGCTGAGATTTACAACACAGAAAGTGAGATGCACAAGGTGGGTACAGGTGGAAGTATGCCTTGGAGAAGTAAAAAGGAAAATGACTGGAGAGAAATAAAAAGAACACCCAATAGGGCTGTGTGTTAAAAGGTGGACACACACAAGTCTGAATGTTTTGAGACAAACTAAAGAATCCATATTCTACAACAATTGGAATGGAAAAAAACTGTTTTCTTTGTAAAATGGATATAGTCTTTAAAAGCTAAGCTGAGAAAAATAATTAACAACATAGAAGCCAGCAAATATCTGATTCACTGCTTGAAAATGTGGAAGATCCTTAAATACGTGCCCTTCTCAGGTCTGTAGGTCAAACACAAGGCTGTGTGAAACTGGTTCATATCCCCTGCAGCTTCCCTAAAGGCTAATTCCACAGATTAGTAATGCCGGGATGTAGGATTATTTCACAACCCCATCAGCTCTCTTAACAAGCGTTTCGTGAATCTATGAGATGTACAGTGCAAGTGAATAAAAAGTCAAGTCAGATTTCCTGAAAGTGTTACATAGTCCAGCAAAATTAGTTACAATAAATACTCTTTTAATACCCAGTTAACAAATAAGCTTATTTAATTTAACAAATATTTACTAGGCACACCTAGACTGGAAGCACAGTGCTGGACTCTGAAGGAAGGTAGGTCAATGATGATGATGACATCACGGGCTTGTTACACACCGAGTTCTGCTATAAGCCCCCTATATGCTCATGTCTCAGAAAGTGCTCACAGCAACCTGACAGGTTAGGTCTAACCCAAGAGGACCGATAGGAAAACTGAGGCAAGCCCGTTGCCCTCTGTACCCCGTGAGACTCAGGGCAGTGGAAAGCAGGCTTCGAGGAAGATCAGCTCTTGTCTCCCTGCTCTGCCCATTGTCATGGTAAGAGCTCAGAAGTCACCAGAGAAGTGAAGTGGACTCCTGAGTAAAACCTGAAACTTGAGAAAATGTACCAATTCTATCATATCGTATCATTGGATGGTCATAAAGATATATTTAGAAGTGTCATGGACAGCCTTGGAAAACCTGTCTTAATTATTAATTGTATCAGTTAATGAGTAACTGCTGAGGCCAGGTGGCTCTTTTTCTTTTCTTTCTTTTTTTTTTTTTTTTTTTTGGTCCTGGCTATGGAACTCAGGGCCTTGTGCTTACAAGGCAAGCACTCTGACCACTGAGATATTTTTTAACTTTAAAATATCGTGTGATAGTGTGAGTGCTTCTGCTGAGAACATGGGAGTGAGTGTGTAAAGAAAAGCATGTGATAATTCACATTTTACTTGAGTCTCTTCTTTAAAAAATGGATTGACCTCTTAAGAAATACTGTATATTTACCTCCTTAGAGAGTTTTAGGCGCTTCTCTACTACAAGGATTTTTAAGGAGTCTCTTCTTTAAAAAAGGAATTGATCTCCTAAGAAATACTGTATATTTTATCCCCTAAGAGAGTTTTAAGGGCTTCTCTACTACAAATATTTTTAAGGATTATTTTCATATTGGAACAATTGCTTCATTAAAATGTCCGGTTAATTGTAGATACTGGGTTTCTTTTAATTCCATCAAAAACATGTAAGCTACCACTTGCAGCTTTAAGAATATGTACTCATTTGTTTACCATCTTTAGGGAAAAGCTCGCAGATTTTTAGAAAGTATTTATGCTTAGTTTATTAACATTATTTAAATAGTAGTATAACTTGAGTTGATTTGCTGCCGCTACCTTGGAAATATTTAAACATTATTACAACTTAGCTCTACATTCCAGTTTTATCTCTAAAATTAATGCTCTTAGGCTCAATTTATGCCTGTCAACAAGAATGATCATAGATGTGAGCTGGCTCATAATCCAGAGGTACTAGGTTACAATGTGTTACCATGGAAACTGTGTTTTATTGCATTTTCTCTTCTTGATTTAAGGCATTTGACAATCACAGCGACTGTTTGCCAGTCTTCCCACATCATAAAAAATTCAAAAACACAAACAACCAATAGAAAAAGAAAAGAAAACAAAGAAAAGGAGAAAAAAAGGAAGAAAATGTTCAACCAGTCTTAGACCTCACCAGAAACATAAAAAAAAAAAAAAAAAAGACAGCCTTATATTTAACATAGACCTTTTGTGAACAGTTTATCTCTCAGAAAGTCCAGGAGTGTTGGGAAATTCAATCAGTGGTTAGTCATCGGCTGGACCTGTCTGCCTATGGTTCATTTTGTTTATTGCATCATCTATCTTTTATGATCACTGGGACTTTAGCCTGAAACAGCATTTTCTTTAACAAGGGCCGTGTTTCCTTTAACGTTGTTTATTGCATCTGAAACGTCACTCTTTGAAATCCTGGTACATTTTCCACCGAGCAAAGGTCTGCAACTGAATCTTGCATCAGTGTGTTTATTCAGGATCTAGACTTTAAAAAAAGAAGAAGAAGAAAAATCCTCATCCAGTTCATGTAACATTAATCACTTTACCAGTGCTCAGCTGAGGTCATCCACATTCCTCGCAGTATTAAGGCAAGTCAAGATTAATCACGTGCATTAAACCTTGGGAAGGGAGCACATGAAAAGGGTCTCACATCAGACATTTCTTAAAAGACAGAGACAAGACTGTAGCAAAATGGGTTTAGCTTGCTGCGCTTTGTCTCGGACACAACTTCTAGCTTTTACTACAAGTGGTGATACTGTTCTGAATCTACAGGCCATTTTTATCCTATTGCTGGAAGTTTACAGGTCCAATTAAAGATCTTTCTGAGCTTTCAAAATGAAGATTTTCTTCCCAAACATTGTTTAGTACACACTAAACACCAGGCACCAACTAGGAACTGCCCATGCAAAGATAAATGAGACACAGTCCTCCTCTCCCGCCTCTTCCAAAACAACCATGATCCCCCGGGGAAGACTGATACTGGTACCCAGTATGCACAATGTGAACAGGGTTTGGGGGAAGTACACAAGAGAGAATGATTGATTGTGACAGGGAATCAGAAAGTACCTTACTGAAGTTCACTTTAGAGAGGGAGAAAGGCAAGAAACGCAATGCGGGCAAAGGCCTAGTGAGTGTTTACAGACATAGTGTCCGGCAGGCTGGAGCTGAGAAAGCTCTTGCAGGCGAGCAGAAGCGGGTAACTGAAGAGAAGACCTCACAATTGGTTAGAGCGAGACTGCAGGGGTCTCTAAACATGTCCAAAAGGCAATGAGAAGTCCTTGAAGAATTTTAAGTGGGAGAATTAGAATAACCAGGTTGTGCTAGAAACTTAACCATAATTTGTGATAATGACATGTTGGGTGGCATTAGTTGGTAAGAAACTAAATCACTGTCTCCAAAGAGGAGGAGAATATAACCAGCCAGAAAAGTCCTGAAAGCTGCTTAACTTTGACCACAGAATGGGGAGAGACACTGAGGAACCAGGTGTGACAGGCACACACCTGTAATCCCAACACTCCGGAAGGCTGAAGCAGGTGAATCTCAAGCTCAAATCCAGCCTAGGAAACTTAGCAACTTAGGGAGATC
>PVJO010030717.1:0-14934 GCA_004026905.1 Hystrix cristata | reverse complement strand
TAGCAAGCACAAGGCCCTGAGTTCAATACCCAGCACCAAAAAAAACCCCCCAAAAAACCAAACCTGAAAATATCCCCAAAGGCCCATGTGTTAAAGGCTGGGTGCCCAGATCACAGTGCTCCTGCGAGGTGGCATAACTTTTTTCTTTTATAGTAATGGTACTTGGGGTTGAACCCAGGTCCCTGTACACGGTACACAAGTACTCCACCACTGAACTACATCCCCAGCCCAGAGATGGTGGAACCTTTAAAAGGTAGGCCCTAACTGGAAAAAGTTAGGTCATCAAGTTGTGCCCTTGGAGGAGGATACTGGGACCCATGCCCTTCTTCTTTCTGCTTCTCTGAGGTCAGAAAGTCACTCTACCACAGGCTCCTTCAGCAAGCCCAAAGCAGCAGGGCCAATTGACCATGGACAGGGGCCTCTAAAGACCACAAGTTAAAATAATTCTTCCCCTTTAGAAGCTGAGGAGAAGTGGTACCCTACCCAGCCTGTTCCACAGGATTTTATGAGTTTTCACCTGTGCATCCTTGAAAACTAGAGCCTCCTCTGTGTCAGGCCATTCGCCAAGCAGACTCCAGACTCTTCCCTGAGAGCTGGCATCCCGATGGCCCCTGCTGACTGCTTCCTGCCCACCATCCACATTTACACACAAAGCCCCACCACTTATCAGACCACTGGCTAAATGGGCATCCAGGGCCTTGAACCTGCTCAGGTGTGTTTCTGTTAGGAGCGAGGTCTGTCTTCCCATTTCCCTTGATCTCACCACCATACCGTCCCTCCCCTCTCCATCTACCCCAGGAAGTCCTTTTGACTTTATGATCTCAGGTCTCTTCCTGAGTTTCTTTACTGCACATGTTATCTGGCATTTAAGAGCGTTTATGGCAGAGACCATTAGTTGTCCTCACATATCCTTCTGCGTCCCTCACCTTTAGGACTGAGCCACTACTTCTTTTCAGGGTAGATGGCCCTATGGACAAGACACTGCTTTTCTCAGTCTCTCTTGCAGCCCAGTGTGATCATGTGACTGAACTCCAACCAATGAGATGTAAGTGAAAGTGTTATGTAGATTTTTAGGAAATATTCTTTTTTTGGGGGTGGAGGTGGTTTGAGACAGGGTCTTGATATATAGTTCAGGCTGGCCTTGAACTCACAGCAATCTTCCTGCCTCGGCCTCCCAAGTGCTGGGATTATAGATGTGCACCATCACAACCGGTTAGGAAATATTCTTAAAAGGAAGATGGGTGTGCTTCTTCTGCCCTCCCTCTGCAAGGTGGGGACATGATGCTAAGAGCCTGAGCAGCCAGCCTGGAGCACAGGATGGCACAAAGAGGAAGGAGAAGAAGCAGTACTGAAGGAAGCCATGGCTGCTGCTTTAGAGCAGGGTGGGGCGGGTGGGAAAGCAAACCATGGCAGGAAGGGCAGATCCAGCCCCACCTCTTCAGTAAATACCCCTGTGCACCTGCTATTTCAGGACAGCTTTGAGGCTATAAAGGGTGGGGCTGAGTAACAGAAACCACATGGTCTGCAAAGTCAGTGACATTACTGTGGGGCTCTCCCAGTAAAGTCTGCCAACCCCCAGTTTAGAGACAGAGAATCATCCTTCAGCTTCTAGCTGCCTTTTACATGAGACAGATCTTTAAACATGTGAATCTCTGCTGTTCACAGCTGAGGTCAGTTAACTAGGACTCTGTTTTGGCCTGGAATGGTTGTGGTTGTCTCCTAGATGATTCACATGTCCCAAACGCAACCAAGGACAAAGCTATACTCCCCAGCTTCCCTTCCCAGCAAGCCTGTGTCCCCTCTCAGGACTCCATCGCTTGTTTAGATCCAAGTCAGAAACGAACATCTTCTTTGGCCTCTTTCCCCACATCTCAGCTTCCTGATTGACTCTTAAACCCCTCTTTCATTCCTCCCCTCCTCCTCTTTGCTCTCACAGAAAGCCCCGGCTCAGGCCCCCGTGGGACTGACCACTACCGCGGCCCCGGTCCTCAGGCTCACATCCTTCTCCACAACCTCCATTCATGGCAGGTTAAATTAGCTACTTAAAATCTTGCCTCCCTCACTGTGCTGCATTTGGGGTCCCCGATATCCACATACGGGGTACACGTTTGACCTGGGCCTGGTACCAGGGATCGGTTTAAGGGTGTGAATATGGCCCAGGTCATGACACTGGAAAGTCTCTTTTTTCTATGTGGAATCTCCAAGCAGTGAAGCAAATGTCTGACAATAACACCAACACAAGGATAACAAGCTGTGAACGAAGAGATTCCTGACGTCATGGTTAGGTGCTTGGATGCAGACATGTGTGAAGCCAGGAATCTCCCTCTGTCTCAGAATCGATCTACTTCCTTTCTTGCTTAATCAGGGTTAAGTTAGGTTTCTGACACTTGCAATCAAAAAAGCCCAGGCATGCATAATATTTCCTTCTTCCATATAAAAAACCTTTTTTTCTTTTCAGTACTGGGGATTGGCCTTCACTCTAGGCTAGCTACAAACCCACCTCTTAAAAAATATTTTTAAAATTTTGAGGCAGGCTGGGGATTTAGCTCAGCGGTTAGAGTGCTTGGCTAGCACTCAAGCTCAAGGCCCTGAGTTCGATTCCCAACACCACAAAAAATAAATAAATAAATAAATAAATTCAAGGAGCCCGAGTTAGCACAAGGCCTTTAAAAAAAAAAAAAAATTGAAGCAATATCTCATTAGGTTGCTAAGTTGCCCAGGCTGGGGCTGAAGTTGAACTCCTCCTCCATGAGCCTCCCAAAGCACCCCACAATGCTCAGCTCCTACATAAAATTCCAACATCTCCTCAGCACACTCAGGAACAGGCCAGAGCCCCTGGTTCCTCCTCAGCTCTGCTTCCATCGCCTGACAGTCTGTTCATGTTATGCCGTCCTCCCCTTCTCTACCTGGGGACTTCAGGGTCACCTTGCAAGCAGACTTTCCTTAGCCCCTTAAACCTCTGGTAGAGATTGTTGCTGCCCTGTGTCTAACCGGACCACAGCATCAGGGCCGTGTTGGAACTGCTGACTTCCCCAGCTTTCCCCAAGTGGACTGTGAGCTCCTTAAGGACAGGGGCCATGCTTGTTTGCCTCAGTGGAGCTGTGCCTGGAAAAGGGCTTAGCAAGGGAGGGGTTCATCGGCTTTGCTGAGCATCCGGTGGGCAGGGCTTTATTTCCGGCAAGCATACTACCCTCAGGTCCCAGGAGAGCCAGCCCAGGTGGCTAGGTGCACCCGTCCAAGCTGCCCAAAGCCAGAATGCACCCAGCAGTTGCCGTGCAGAAAGAAGGGGCCGCCAGCTCTGGAAGGTGCCTCACTGCCCGGCAGGGACAGAACCTGCTCATGCGTGTGCAGGAAAGACATCCATGTGTCCAGGTTTTCGGGCCCAAGTTCTGTCCTCCAAACGGTCACCTCTGACCAGCCTAACCACCAGCTGAGTGTCAAGGATTTCAGAAAAGGATGTCAGGCTTTTAGCACTGGGTGAGAGTATCTGATTTGGGAAGCTAGAGTGGACACTGTTTTCGCCCTTTGACAGCACCCTAATTTGGTTTTGAGGGAACTACCTACTGCCAGCCAAACAGACACAGGTGAGAAGGCAAAAAAAGGTGCCCTGTCCTTCTAGCAATAAAGGACAAAACCAGGCCCAAAGCCAGGCCACCCGAAGCTCTCTCCCTGGAGTTTGTGTGTAGAGCAGTGTTAGAACCCAATGTGGTCCAGAGCTGATGCCCAGCAGGGACCTGGTGTGGGTTCACTGAAGAGATCCTGGAGAGGTCAACCATTATCACCTCCTCCTAGAGCCCCCAGAGTCACCAACCTGGCTTCCTTTCTTCCCAAAGTTGTTTTTTTCCAAATTTCTTTTCAATACGAACTCTTATCATATTCTTTTCCTGCTTCAGTAAGCCATATTTAGTTTCTGTGGCTCACAATCAACCAAAGACTCCTAGAAAACAGTCACTTCTTGCTAGATGAAATTTCTGTTCTCCCCTATTGCCCATCAATCCGCTGAGCTAACCAATCTCTTCTCACCACGTGAGGGTCCCTCGGTGCTCCTTCTTCCTCCCCCAGAGAGAAGTTCAGGGAAACGTTGATAGGGGAGATGAGGTCTTGAATGCAGACCTGGGGGTGAGAGAAACACAGTGTGGGTCTTGGGTCTAGAGACACCACAGTTCCTACTTAGTGCCTGCCTTGTCTGTATTTCACCAACAATGAAATTCCAGAAATTAGTTGTTTATGACCTTTCCAATTGTGAACAGTTTTTCACTACTTACCAGTAGTGAAAATACATTTATCACCTCTCAGGTGTTTACAGTGTGCCCAAGGGTGCTTCTCAGCACAAACTTCTATTCCTTAGCCTCTATTCCTGGGCAGACGCCACTAAGTAGTCACAGCGCTGTTTCTCACTGAGTCCTGATGCAAGTTCCTCAATCTTTGTCAAACAGCTCTAAGCAACCATTAGCAAAATTGGCGCAAGAGTGTTCTAGAATAACTATACTAATTGTAGAACACCAGTTTCTTGAGAACAGGAATGGGTTTCTGTCTTCTTATTACCGGTGCCTGACACTGGCATTTTTAGCCACTCAAATTGTACTTTACCTGAAGTTTCTGCTGATTTTAAGAAGTGAGCGATCATTCCCATATTCAAGCAGCTTTTGGGGGATCGGGGGTGCTGGGTATCGAACTCAGGGCCCTGCACTTGCTGGGCCAGCGCTCTACCACTGAGCTAAATTCTCAACCCATTTCCACATTCAAAAGGAGATAACTGAGCCCTAAAAAGATGATCTAGTTGTCCTAAGGTCTAAAACTGGCAATGACAGAGCCAAGATTTGAAACCACATCTGTCCAAATCCAAACCCCAAGGGCTTTCTACTGCGTTCCACGGCGGTTCTCTCTGGGAAATTTATGTTTGGATGTCCTGACCCTTGCAAAGCATGGTGTGTAAGGAAGTGGAGCTATACTGCGTACAGTTTTGAATGAAGTGACACTATGATGTGGTAATTGTTGAAATTGGATGAAGAGTACCTGGTGGGTCATTAAACTATCTGTTTCCACTTTTGTATGTTTAACATTCCCCATAATAAAAGATGCAAAACAAACTTTGAAATCTTATACCTCAACCCTATCTTTAGTCTTTCAGAAATGTTTTTTAATTGTATTTTTGAGACAGGGTCTTGCTATGCAGTTTGGGCTGGCCTTAAACTCACTGTGTAGCTCAAGTTGGCTTCAAACTCACAGTGATCTTCCCCAACATGCCCAACTCAATTCCATTTGTGCATAGGACTGCCATAAGCAAACTGTACCTGTGTATCTCAGCTGCTGTTCAAACACATATTTTATTTTATTTTTTGAGATAGGGTCTCACTATGCAACTTAGGCTGGCCCCAATCTCACAGCGATCCTCCTGCCTCAGCTTCCCAAGTCCTGAGATTACAGTTGTGTGCCATCATGTCAACTTCAAACTAATATTTTTTAAAACTCTTTTCTGGGGTAGGCATTAAAAATAAATTACCATATGTACCTCGTAAATAATAACACACCATGACTGACTATTCTATAGCCATTAAAAATAACTATGAATGCCGAGTAGCAGGGTTGTAAATGTGAGAAAAGGGTTGGGAAAATAGATGGTATATCACAATCGTCACTGGACAAAATTCCCTATGTGGACATAGTCAGAACTAGAAGAAAACATGCTGAGGACATTATCCCTGCTATTGTACAGCAGGGGAAACAGTAGTATAGAGAGATCAACATGACTGTCACCCAACATGACAGTCCTGTGCCTGCATCACTTACTGAGCCATCAGCTCAGGCTTCCTTACCGGGAAGTGAAACCAGAGCTTCGTGCAGGATTCATCCCGGGTCACAGCTGTGACCCTGGTGAGTTCGTGTCTCCCTCCTGGGAATAAACCCCGGCTCCTGCTCCGATGGCCATCCAGCTGCAGAGTGTAGGTGAGGTTGGCAACCAGGTGACCTGGGCAGGGAGTGAGAGGCAGGAGTTGAATGGTGGGGGGCTCCGGGGCCCATACTGAGAGAGGAGGAGGGCACTGACCTTTGAACTGGTGGGTGAGACTCTTGAGCTGGAAACAGACGGTGACATTAACTCCCTCCTTCCTCCTGGGACTGGCTGAGGAGGAACATTCCACCTCATGCTCTGGGATCTCGCCCGGTGAGAAGGACATCCGAGTGATGACATCCACTACAGGCCGGGAGCTGCCGGAAAGAAAACCGCCGAATCTCTCCTTGGCCTCAGATGAACACCTCTCAGCTCTGGGCTCCATCTCACAAAACCCAGAAGGCTCTCCTTCCTAAAAATGATGTCCCTGACTCCTCTCAATAGTAACAGCCATTAAAAAAAAAAAATAGTAACAGCCATGATGACAACTAATGAGGGCTCCTAGTTCACTTCTGACAGCCTTGGGACCCACTGTCCACACAGAACAAAATTCAAACCTTTTAACTGCCCAACTCCCTGTCTCTTGCTCCCCTGGACTTGACCACATGGTCCCGTTTCCTGTTAAACTTCAGCCTCCTGTGGTCATGGCACATCCTGGGATTTCTACAGAGAAAGCTCTTCACCTAGATTTCTGCAATCCTGGCTCCTTCTCATCTTTCAGTTCCCAGCTTGTGTTGCCTCCTCACAGAGGCCTTTCTTGGCTGCTCAGTCTCAAGTTGGCCTTCTCTGCTGTTCTCCCTCACAGTACCCTACTCATTTCTTCATAGCACTTACTTACTACACTTTGTAGCCAGGCACTTGGGAGGCTGACACAGACACAGGCAGACACAGCAAGACCCTGTCTCACCTCCCACCCCAAATACAGTTTACAGTTACCTATTTACTTGTTTAATTTTTTTAGGAAAAAATTTTTGAAACAGGGTCTTGTTATGCAGCCCAGGCTGGCCTTCAACTTGCAGTGATCCTCCTGCATCAGCCTTCCAAATGCTGGGATTAGAGGCGTGTGTCGCCACACCTGGCTACTTGTTTAATTTTTTATTATATGTATCACCACACATACACTCTGGACCAAATGCTTGATTCGGCATTCCAGACTCAGCAGGTAATCAGCACAGAGCACTTGCCTAACATACTCAAGTCTGTGGGTTCTATCCTCAGCACCGCGAGGAAAAAAAAGTGTGAGAAGGAAAAGGAACAACTCCCTGATCATTATTATTAATCTCTTTTTTGTGGCACTGGGGATTGAACCAAGGGCCTTTGCACAGAGCTGCATCCCCAGCCTTTTTTTGGGGGGGGCGATGCTGGGACTCAAACTCAGGGCCTTGCAGTTGCTAGGCAAGCACTCTACCACTTGAGCTAAATGCCCAGCACTTTTTTTACATTTTATTTTTTTATTTTGAGACAGGTCTTAGTTGCCAAATTGCCCAGGCTAAACTTGGACTAGTGATCTTCCTGCCTCAACCTCCTGCAGTGCTGAGATTATAAGTGTATACCACCATAGCCAGCCCCTCCTGATTTTTTTTTTTTTTTTTTGGTGCGGCACTCAGGGCTTTGCATTGCTAGGCAAGCACTCTAACCACTGAGCCAAATTCCCAGCCCATCTCCTGATTTTTCTTAATTCCTACTTGAGGGGCTGGGATGTTGCTCAGCGGCATGGTGCCTAGTCAGCATTCATAAGGCCCTGGGTTTGATCCTCAGCATCAGTGAAAAAGAGACACAGTAGTCAATTGATAAATATCTATTCCCTATATGATGTTACAGATGATGGTTCCAACAACTCTAAGAAATGGATGAAGCAGGAAATCTCACAACCACTTTATTTTGGGGGGCGGTGCTGGAGATTGAATTTAGGGCCCTGTACTTGCTAGGCAAGTGCTATATCACTGAGCTAAATCCCCAACCCCACAGCCACTTTAAACCCAAGAACCCAAGCCACCATGTTCTAAAGCCAAGCTTTTGTCCATCACATGATGCTACTTTTCTAGTTTTCAGTGTCAGACAGACCTGGGTTCAAATCCCATTTCTGTCACTAAATGGCAGCTGTTGAGTCCCAAGGAAGACATCAGGCCTCTATAAAAGGACCCCATCTCCCAGGCTTGGGGCGAAGGCCACATGACCTAGAGCTCTCAGCTCAGTGCCCAGTCTCCCACTCAAACGGTGAGAGCTGAAGCCCCAGACTGGGACCGGGGGCCCCAGAGACCCATCTCACCTCAGCACGATCACCTGGCCCTCGGCCCCCACAGCAACATCTGCCAGGCCGTCCCCGCCAAGGTCCTTCACCCCGTGGATGGAGCGTCCAAACCACTGGATTCCTGACAACACCTGGGTCCCTTCTATCCGCTGAGAGGCAGGGAGAAATTCAAGGAGAGGATGGGGGGGCTGGGAGTCAGGCTGGGGACGGGGCTCTGGGCTCAGAGGCCTGGGGTTTCCTGGGAACAGGCTCTGACAGGCAGGGAGGGCGCCTCACCTGACTGGCCCGGGGGTTGAGGCCCCCGCGCTGCCCATTGAAGATGTACACAGCCCCCTGCTGCTCCAGAGGGGCTCCCACAGCCACGTCAGTCAGCCCATCCCCATTGATGTCTGTCAGGGCAGTGATGGCAGCTCCAAACCGCCCAAGGGGGTAGCCAGGATCTCCCTGCAGTTCTGAGATGGCCTTGAACTCCAGCTGGGAAGGAGAAAGGTCACATACCTTGATCACTCAGGGAGTTTTCACAGAATGTGAAAAGAACAACTTAGTGAAGAATCTTAAAGAAATGTGAGATGTGAGCCTTCACAGGATTGGAATGCGCTGTCAGACTAACCCAGTTCCAGTGCCAGCTCCACGTGTGTGACCCTGTCACTCTGGAAAGTTACTTTGCTTCACTGAGCCCCCATGTTCCCATTTGTAAAATGAGGCTTGCAGAATCTCAGGAGGTCACAGAGGGTAAAGTGAGGCCATGTACACAGAATGTTTGGCACTGAGCCTTGTTAGCTATTGCTTGTCTGCTGTTCTAGAGGTTTGCTTCTTTTTTTTTTTTTTTTTTTTGAGATGGTCTTGCTATGGTAGCCCAGGCTGGCCTAGAACTCACAGCGATCCTCCTGCTTCAGCCTCCCAAGTGCTAGGATTACAGGTGTGAGCCACCGTGCCTGGCAGTTCTAAAGTTACACGTGATCAGACAGGAGAAGCCCTTCAGAGTACCTGGGACCTGAGCAGGTCCCTGAATCTGCTTTTCCCCTTCCGCCTCACTCACGGCCCTGGTTCCTACCTGTTTTCTCTGATAAATAAACACTCGGCCTCCTCTCTGCTCCCCATAGTACAGAGGGGCTCCAATCAGCAGCAGCTCTGTCTCCCCATCTTGATCCATGTCGATGCCACACAGCTCCCCACCAAAATAAGAGCCAATCTGTTGGGAGAGGAAGATATTTGAGGGATAGCAGGAGGTGGCAGGTAACCTCCTATCCATCAGCTGTACCATGTCCACCTTCTTCCCAGCCCAGGTCCAAGTCCTGAACCCACCTCAGAGCCCACATGAGTTCATACAAGCTGGGCTCTGGAAGGTACGAAGTTTTAGACTGGAGAGTGGGCATGGCAAGACTCCTCTCAGAGGAGTTTTGAGCAAGCAGTGTGACAGAGCCCAACACACAATAAGGGATGAGTGTTTGGGGACATAGAGAGCACCACTCAGGCCACATGGGCCTCCATCCTGAAAATGCCCCTTGGATCACACTCGCCTGGGTTCCTTCTATTTCCTGGATCTGTTTCCAGTGTCCCGAGTTGCTCAGCTCTTGAAACAGCAACACCCGCCCCACATGCTGGTATCGGGGGGCTCCCGCGGCCAGCAGTGACGTGGGCCCCTGGGAAGGCAGCCAGGTCACCGTGTAACCTGAGGAGTGAACGAGTGAGGGCCCTGGAGTTAGGGATGCAAAGGGTGGCATGGGGATGACATGCCCAGAGCCCTGGTGGAAACAACCAGGATACCTGCCTCTGTGGAAGGTAAGCCCCAAGCTCCGAGCATGTGAGGCCTGCCACCCTGACTCAGCTTCTCAGTCTCCGGACAACATGCACATGGGGAGAAGTGGCTGCGAGCCACAGGTGACCATGGTAACCTTTCCAGGGCTCAAGGCCCCTGAGGACAGGGAAGGGCTGACATTTTTCTTGTCCTTCTTTCTTTTCAAATAAGCTAACACTGGATATGTCCACAAGGAGAATGCAAAGTTGAAAAGAATATTAAAATAAAGCAGGAAAAAAAAAAAGCACAAGACTTGAAATAATTCCATGCTTAAAGCTAACACGTCAGGCTATCTTCATGTTGCAGGAAACTGGACTCCAGGATCAGGCCAGGATGCTGATTACAACATGACTCATGACTCCATCTGATCCCCGAGAAAGGGAGAAAAAAAAAGCTGTCCAAGACACATGAACAGAGGGCATAGGAACTAAAACCATGTCCCTATTCAGTCACATGGATTCCATAAGCACAAAGCGAAGCACTTGCTCTTGGAAATCAGTAACAAGGTTTAAATCCTAGTGTTATCATGTCCTGGCTGTGTGATGCAAATTTTCCATGCCCCTAAACCAGAGTTTTCTAATGTAAAAAATCTGAACAGTGTGAATGTCACAGGGTGGTTTTGAGCATTGAATAAGACGACAGATACAAAATACTCAAAGATGGGCATGGTGGTGCACACCTGTGATCGCAGCACTCTGGGAGGCTGAGGTAGGAGGATCACAAGTTTGAGCCCATCCCAGGCAACTCAGCAAGACCTTGTCTCAAAATAAAAAATAAAAAAGGGCTTAGGATGGGTTCAATCCTTAGTACCACAAAAAATGGAATGGAATGTGAAATAGGAAATGGGAAGGGGAAGGGAAATGGGAATGGAATGGAGTGGAATGAAATGAAATAAAATACTCAGCACAATGCAAATGACAGTTAAACAAAGAACTGAAGAATGGTAGGCTGACCAGAGTAGGCACTCAAGATTATATTTTTATATATTCATGTATGTGTGAATGTGCATAGTGGGGTGGCTGCCTTTGTGTGTGGGGGGGGAATGTGTGTGTGTGTGCGTGTGTGTGTGTGTGTGTGGTATGTGTATGGTACAGGAACTCAAACCAGGTTCTTGTACATGCTAGGCAAGTGCTCTACCACTGAACTATATCTCCAGCCCTCCTTAATTTTTTTTTTTTTTTTTTTTTGGTGCTGGGGATTGAACTCAGGGCCTTGCGCTTGCTAGGCAAGCACTCTAACTACTGAGCTAAATTCCCAGCCCCTCTCCTTAAATTTTATTTTCAGACAAGGTCTAAGTTGCTCAGGCTGGGTCAAATTTGTGACCCTCCTGCCTCAGCCTCCCAAGTAGTTGGGATTACAGGTGTGCATCACCATGCCTGCATGCTGCCTCTTCTTTAGTGAGTTAAGTTGTTAGTGCTCTACAGAACAGAAAATCACTTTTTAAAGTACTCTACAGAAGAGAAAATCACCTTGAAGACAGCAGAGTGGTTAGAGTGGCTTACAGAACTGCCTATCTGGGCTCCTGTACTGGTTCCATGACCCTGAACAAGTTATTTAAACTCACCTTGGCTCAGTTTCTTCACCTGTAAAATAGAGATTTAAAAAAATAGATACAGGGTTTGGGGATTTAGCTCAGTGGTAGAATGCCTGGCTACCAAGTGCAAAATCCTGAGTTTGATCCCCAACACCCCTCACCCACAAAAATAGAGATTTAAGAGCTGGGTGTGGTGGTGCATTCCTGTAATCCTAGCACTTGGGAGGCTCAGGCAGAGGGATCACCGTGAGTTCGAGGCCAGCCTGGGCTACATAGGGAGTTCAAGGCTAGCCTGGCCTGCATAGTGAGATCCTGTCTCAAAAAACCAAAAATTAAATTGATAAATAAAAAATTTTAAAAATAGAGATTTAAAAAATACCTTCCTACAGAGTTGTTGTGAGGATGAGATAAAATGTGTTAATAGATGTAATGTATTTGTTTGTTTGCTATAGGGTCTCACTATGTAGCTCACGCTGGCCTCAAACTCCTGATATTCCTGCCTGAGGTTCCCAAGTGCTGGATGACAGGCGTGCATCACCACTTCCATCCATGTAACACCTTGAAAACATCATACTTATTCAGTAAATAATTGGGCATTGGCTGGGGATTTAGCTCAGTGGTTAAAGTGCTTGCCTTGCAAGCACAAGGCCCTGAGTTCAATCCCCAGCACCAAAAAAAAAAAAAAAAAGAAAAGAAAAGAACTGGTCACGAAGGTGCACACCTGTACTCTCAACTCTCAGCACTCAAGGAGCTGAGAGAGGAGGATCACAAGTTCAACTCCTACCTGGACAAGTTAGTGAGACCCTGTCTCAAAATCAATCAATCAATCAATAAATCAATAAATAAATCAATCAGACTGGGGATGTAACTCAGTGGTAAAGCACCCCTGGGTTCAATCCCTCAGTCAGTCAGACACACACACATGCATGCACACTACATTCAAAACAAGAAAGGAAGAAAGAATAAATGAATGAATCGCTGTGGATAACCTCCTTCAGAAGAGTAGATGCAAGATGAACAGCACCAGTTTTTTTTTGTTTTTTTTTTTTTAACAGCACCAGTTTTTATGAGGAAAATTTAATCGGCCCTTTGTGTGCTGAGAGTTTCACTGATGAGGGACCCACTCCTTAGTAGTGGTCATGAAGAAGGGAGGAAGGTGGCTGTGTCCATGGGCAGTTGGTTCTGGAAGCAGTCCCACCAGGGTTCTATGTGTCGCTCAGACCTTGGGGCACGCTGGCTATGGAGTGAACAGACACTTCTGGCCTCACAGCATCAATTTTAGTATATGTGCTGCCGAAGCGAGCTGCAGCCAAAGAACCCCAGCTATTTAAGTGACCAGCACCACACAACTATGCAGGATTAGTCTCCAACAGCGACACCAGGTGGCAGTGAAAAGCAACAGCAACTATGAACTAACCAGACTCATTTTTTCTATGTTCAGCACCAAAAGAACTCTTGAAACAGAAAACCCCCAAGTTCTTGGACAGTTTAAGAGAAGAAAGCCTCGTGGAGGAGCTCCTAGTCCCCCTCCTACCAAGGCAGTTTGTTTTAAAATGTACTTGGGATTTAACATATAGGTGAAACTGAATGAAGAGACGAGTCACTGTTATTGAAAGAAGTGAACTATTCAGTTCCCCAGAGCAGGAGGCGCCACACACTCCACAGGCCGTGAGGAAGCAGCAGGGCCGTGAGGAGCAGAAACAGTGAGGGGAGGGGGCTGCTCAGCTCCCTCGCTGTAGTTTCTGTGGCAAGTATGGAGAAAATAGGGGAGGCAAGTGTGAGCGAATCCAAGACTGGACAGATTGGACAACTGTGACAGGCTCTAGACTGCAGAGATGGCCCTTGGTTGGCTGATGCCTGGCAGAGGTGGGCAATGTAGGGCAGGGCAACTCTGCGCTTGGTGTGTCCGATAAAGGAGGTGGGGGTTGTGGGCTCTGCCCTGGCTATGTGCGTGTGAAAAGCAGGTTCGCAGGCACGCTCTTCACTGCCTCTAGGAATGAGCCAGATACAAGAGGGGAGTCTCTCCAGGAGTAGCAGGGCCCTAACATATCAAAGCACCAGAAAATAAATAGGTGGGGCATTAGCAAAGGAAAACTTAAGAATATTATAATCATATTTAAACTCTGAGTCTGTTCATGCTGGCTGTTTAACCACTTTCATTATTATTGTGAAAGCCCTCTGAGCTTCGCTCTGGCCCCGCAATCCAGAAGAACCCAGCAGAAAAGAGAAGGACTCACCCAAATAGCCTGATCTCACTTCTGGAATCAGCGGCTCATTCCCCACAAACGCACGGTCCCGCAAGTCTTCGCTCAGGTCTATGAAGCCCCCAGCCCAGTCCTTGGCTCCAGCTGCCCCCACGACAACACGGCCCTGCCCAGGGAAGGAGAGGAGTGGGCTCAGGAACCCTGGCGTCAGCTGCATCCCCACCACCGCCACCTTCAGGGGGTCTCCTGAGGTCACCGCACACCTTGCTGAGGTCCGCGCTGATCCCACTGGAGGACAGCTCCATGTTGAAGGACGTCAGGTCCTGTTTGCTTGTCCCTGAGGGAGAAGAGGCAAAAACTCAACAAGCAATAAGGACAGTAACACTCATGGGAGAACTGAGGAGGAAGCACAGCATTTACCTCGAGGCAATGCAGAAAGCACTAAGAAAATTTAGAATCACACAGCTCAGAGAAGCAGCCAAATGTTGAGTTGGTTTTCTCATGCATGACCCCAGAAGCTCGGTGCCTCCCCCTCAGCATGTCCAAGATGCAGCTTTGGATTTTTTTTTTTTTCAGTACTATAGATTGAACTCCGGGCCTTTGCACTGAGCTATATTCCCAGTCCTTTTTAATTTTTTATTTTGAGACACAGTCTTGCTAAGTTGCTAAGCCCAGGCTGGGTTCGAACTTGCGATTCTCCTGGCTCAGCCTCCCAGAGTGCTGGGATTACATGCATGTGCCACTAAGCTTGGCCGCAGCTCTTGATTCTTGTTCCTGCTCAGACTGCCCAACTTCAAGCAACTGCACCCTCACACCCTTTAAGGAATCAAGCTAAAACCTGCCCCTCTGTCCTATCTGTAACACATCACCAGATCCTGATAGTTCAACCTTCCAGAGACCCCTGTCCCCTTCTGCAAATGGTCTAACTCATGCAGTATCTTACTCATCCGTTCTTTGGTTCCATCCTTCCCATGCTTTCTCTCTACAGAGTAAGCCAGAACAATCTCCTTAAAAAATGGACATCAGATCATATCTTTTTTGATTCTTACTTTTCATGTCTCAACTCAAAAGTCACTTCAGCTATATTTTATCTCAATTTTTACAATGTCATCTCAGGCTGGTGGTGTGGCTCAGTGGCAAAGCGCTACCTACCAGGCACAAGGCCCTGCCTTTGAGCTGCAGCACCACAAAAATAAAATAAAATAAAAATACAAAAGGTCATTTGAGAAAGGTCTTCCACAAGCCTATTAAAGGTAA
>PVJO010030716.1:0-15170 GCA_004026905.1 Hystrix cristata | reverse complement strand
GGGGGCAGAGATTCAAGGGAAATCTCTGCACCTTCTCATCAATTTTACCATGGACTTAAACCTACCCTTTATTAATTTTTGCTAAATATAAATGGCAGAGACGTTCTGGGAGACATACTGGCCACTATTTAGAAACTAAACAGAACACTGTCATATGATTGCACAATTTTGCTTGTAACTATTTATTCAGTTGATTTGACATGCATATCAATGAGAATACCTTCCCAGCACTCCTCGTGTCAACCTTATGAGTGGGAAGATTTTACTCCTGGTATTTTGTGTGGAAGGTGACCATAGTGTGGACATTTTCCCACACATTAAGGATGCATACCTATCGCTATCATTCCTCTCCTCAGTTACTTCACCAATTTTCCTGAGTAAGTCTTCGGTCTCATCATCTCTGCAATCACAGCCTCAAGCAGCTGCTCCTGTCTAAGGGTTTTTTTTGACACACCACACTGTGTCTCACACAGTAATACATGGACATGTCTCAGACCTCACACTGCTAGCTCAGCTCCATGTAGGTTATGCTGCAGTAGGAGTCCTTAGACAGGCTGACCCTGTCATGGACTTTCTGAACATAGTATGCATCATCACTGTAAGAGCTATTCCTTCTCATCCACTCCAGCCCTATCAGGGGCCTATCACACCCACAGTGTGCAGCTGCTGGCAAAGGTGTAGGCAGAAGCCTTCCAGGAGACCTTCGCTGAGGCCCTGGGCCTCCTCACCTCAACTCCAGGACACTCAGCTGCCCCTGGGTGTGTGCCCCTGTGGAGAAGAGACAGGCCTGGAGGCAGTGCCCTCTGACAGGAGCTGGTCCCCTCAAAGCCCTGTGACTGTCTCCTTAGCATAGCATTGGGCACTAAGAAGAGCAATCTCCAGGTCTCTGGTGGGATCTGTATTCTGAAGGATTCTGCAGAGGAGGGTGGTGGTTATGGGATCCGTATTTTCCACAGCCAACTCGGGCTTTTGTGTGTGCACCAGGCAGGAACCTTCCTAGCTCAAGACCTTATCCAGCTTGAGAAAGAGAAGGTAGGTGGTGCATAGTTTGTGTAGCAGTGGGGTGCTGGGGTTCATTGCTAATACCATCTGGGAAAATGCATCCTCTGCCATCTCCCTGAAACCTGTGCAGACAGAGTTCCTCCTACTGAGAACTGGGCATCCATAGGACCAGCCCTGCAGTGTGAGCTCACACAGAGTGGTCCATGGAGAGCCCAGTTCTTTGCTGGATCATCGGTGTCTGTGACGCTGAGCAGGTACACTGAGTCCATTCGGCACCCACTGAACACCCACAGAGCCCGCTGTTACCTCCGAGACAGGGACACTGCTCATCCCCTATGAGAACCAAGAGGGACCCATGGGCACCTCCGATATCTGCCAGGCCTCCTGGAGTGGTTTTCCTGGCACCTGTCTGGGTAGCTGAGATCCCGGCTGTCCCACAGGAAGAAGCTTTGGTTCTCAGGCTGTGTGCTCACGGGTTGTACTTCCGACCTGATCCCATCGGACAGGACTTGAATGGGTATTTTGATCGCTCAGTTTCCAGAATCCTGCCTCGGACTTTGTGTTAATTATGTTTGCTCTCGTTCCCCAAATCAAAAAGCAGATTTTTGCAGTTATTACAGAAATTCAGTTCTTATTCATTCTTTTGCATTTTAAAACATGTGTGACCTCACCCACATGGCCCATGCACCAACCGTACTCTGTCCACATGGCCACCCCTGATGTCAACTCCAAGACCTGACAGTGAACATTATATTCCTGAGACCAGTGTTTCTTCCAACATGCTGCAGCAATTGAGTTTTTTTTAAAAAATCTAACTTGGGTTTCAACCCATTACTGCTGAGATATCCAAACCACAAGAAAGCACTGTTATGTGGCTCTCCTCGCATAAATGTATTAAATAAACCCAACTAACCAAACAGGACATTTATCAAGACCTGCAACTCTTAAAAGTCCCAAGTTTTTTTGAATGGGAAGAAGGCTGGCATTGCTTCTGGACTGGAAGTGCACAGGGTGGATCCTCATGCCCTGCTGCCACCCACCCAAAGCTACATCTCCGTCTGAGTCACAGGGTGTTTTCTACAGCATCTCCAGCCCACAGGAAAGGGCTAAGCTGGCTTCAGAGGCTTCTTCAGAGAGACCATGAGCTTGTGACCCATGTCTCACCTTGAGACTTGAAGGTCCAGCAAGCACACATGGCGTTTGTTTTCCCCAAGAGCTCTCAACCTCATCCGTGTCGTCTCCTGTCCTGAGTCATCCATCAGTGTCCACTATACCGTGTGCCTCAAACTCCACTTCTGCCATGAAAGCAGGCCTCACCCATCCACAGTGCTGGACCTTTCTGTCTTTTCGGTTTTCTGGATATTTGTTCTCCCCACAAATTCAGTTCCCTGATGGGACCAAGGAACAATGGTTATGTTTAGTTTTTCATCTTTTCATAGTGTTGAGAATGTGAACAATGAGTTTCAGTGTCCTTACAGGTTTTGGTGGGAATCAGAAGTACTTTTAGAGGTCATCTTTGACCTGCTACTTGAGTCAAGGGTCTAATCTCCTAAATATAAATGACCTCAAGACCTTCGTGTCTGAATGCAGAAAAAAATGAAGGAATGATACAGAAAGAATTGTAGGAGAAAAGTCGGAGATTTAGGCATCTTCCCAGAAAGTCAAAATTCCAAAATCCAACAGTGAGGAGATAGATATATCCCAGATGTTGGCATATTCTGAAAGCTGTCCCCACTGCGAGATGTATGGAGTAGGTGTACCTGGGACATCACACCAGGGCACCCCGGGCAGGGTCCTCTTAACACAACACAGCAGCGATGACAGGGGTCAGAGGTGAAGTGAAGATCAGGGTGAGGACATGGAAGTGCCTTTGGCTTCTCAGGATGTGCTGGAAGGTTTGGGCAAGGCCATGTCTGAGGGATAGTAGTGTACAGGTGAGGAGGTGGGCTCAGCTGTTTTTAGGAGCCCACGCATGTTAAGGGTCAGGAGCACAAACCTGTTCCTGATGCTCACTGCACACCTGCTTCACAGAAAATTATGACCACGAACATGACATTATGGAATGCACAGCTACTTTGGCCTGGTGCACACAGATTAAATAAAATAAAGACAATCAATAAAAAAGAATTACGATAGCGGGCTGGGGATTTAGCTCAGTGGTTAAAGTGCTTGCCTTGCAAGCACAAGGACCCGAGTTCGATTCCCCAGCACCAAAAAAAAAAAAAAAAGAATTACGATAAATCTTTTAAAAATAGATACTGTAAAATTTTAAGATTTTATATCCTATATATGTATTTTTTGATATAAGCGTGTTGAACTGTGCATCAAAACCTGTGCACATGTACACGTCAGGGAGAGACAGAGAGATAGAAAAAAACAGACTGCAAAAATTGTCAGATTGTATTTACAAACCTCTAACTTACAAATTCCATGGCAGAATTGAAGACCATGACCGCGCTCAGCGCCCTTAGACAGAATACAGCGAGGCCCCTGGGCAGCACCCGGAGTCTAGGTAGGCTGCCGCATCCCTCCTCCTCCAGCGTGGGGCTCCACACGGTGCTGGGGCTGAGCCAGGGACAGGCCTCCTGAGGCGGCCCCGCAGAGGAATGAGCTGCGCATGCTCAGACCTCATGGCGAGGAATGAGAGGGCTTAGTCTCCAGTTCTGAAACAATTGTTCCTGCGTGGGACGATTCCTCCACATGGTGACAGGAGAGCAGCTGATCTTTAGACAGTGATGGCAATGAGTGGATATTGCGAAGCCTCCTAAACCCCGAACTTTTAGTCTACTTTCAAGGTATGCAACTCCTGTTTTTCCTTTTGCCGAAAATCATGTGGCATTTATGAAAAATTCGATACATCGATACCTTCATGTATTAAATTTCACTAAAAAAAGGGGTGCGCTTTGCTTGGAACTCAGCTACTTCAGGTGTTGTTTCTAGTAGATGTAGTGTAGGGTCCCCGCAGGTTCTATGATGACAGAGGAAACACTCCCAGCTGACAGGAAGCGCCTCACTCTGCAGCTTCCTTTTCTGCACCTGCTCCAGTGTCCCATGCTGGTGCTAAGTGTACTCACAGCGCCCCCTGATGGTCCTGAGTGGACCTGCAGGGAAGTTTTTGTCTGGACTCGAAGTCACCTCTCCCTGTGTCACCACAGTGGTATCCAGCTGTGTCCTCGACTCTCAGGCTCTTCATTCGCAGATAGGGAGTGCTTCTGGATCATCTCTGGAGATTGTGACTCTGCCTCTCACAGATGCAGCATAGTCTGTTGTGTCTCTACGAGCTTGGTTTGTAATAACACCGACCTACTCCGGCCCCTTCCCTGGAGCCTGGTGGATCCGGGGCATGTAGTAGTCACTGAAGGGGAATCCAGAGCCTACACAGGAGAGTGTCAGTGACCCCCGGGCTGCACCAAGCCTCCACCAGACTCCACCATCTTCACTTCTCACTGGACACTGCAAACACAGAGTCGTCCTGCTCAGGAAAATATCGCACATGTTCATGGCTTACCACATTCATATACACTCACGTGCTCGGTATGTCTTGTTCTCCATGAATTACCTTTTAAAATGGCAACAAGGAAAACCCAGTTCAGCACAAACTGCATGGTGAGCCGTCTGTGCTCAGTCCTGATCACCGAGTGGGAGCACCCGGCATCCGGGGCCGGCTCCTCCCCAGAGCTGCAGGGTCGGGGCTGGGCTGGCTTTCAGCAGCAGAGGGAGGCCCGCTTTGCATGTCCTCCTGCTGTACAGCCAGCTCTGCAGCAGGAGGTGGCAGGAGGGCGATGCCTACAGCTGATGTGAGTATGCTGGGCATTGCCTGTGCCTGACATGACTCAGGAAAATTTGATTTCAAATTAAGATACTGTACTGGGATAAAACATTCCCTCCATTATATGTTTATTTTCTAACTTGTTTTGAACTTATTTTCTTCATATTTAAAACTAGTTCCATTATGGTGCAAGATATCCACAGGAAAATGGCATATCTCCTGTGTATACTGGAAACAATCATCTTTTTCTCAGTTTTAGGTGTGCAGAGAATTCATGAATTGTAGTATGAGTGCCATTTCTACTTTACAGATGGGAAGCAGGTCTGGGCTGTACAAGGTGTCCAGATCTGCTAAGAATGAGGCTGTATCTCACCCTGTGCTCCTCACAGGTGGACCTAGCTGCCCATGAATTAGCTCCAGGACAGAGCAGACCCGCCTAGTGAGCCTGCAAATCCCCCCTCTGCTGAGATGAAGTGGGATTTCCATGCATTCTTTGTTTACCTAAGGAATGTTCAGAGAGCCAAGCTTCCTCCTGATGCATTTGTAGGGATCATAACACTCCCCATGTGATTGCCATATTTCCATTTGTATTCTCCTTGTACTGCCCGTTGTGTTCTTAGTGACAGATTTAGTGAGGTGTATTTGACACTGCATAATGTCACATAATTACAGTGAACGGTCATACACATATTGACACATGCGCCCATCTGTGTATTCCTCATAAACATAAATATGTGAACCAGTGAGTTTCCATTAAGCTTCATCATGCAGAATCCTTTTTCCTGTGTAATCTATTCCACAGTTTCTCTGATGAAACTCTTGCCTTTAAATTAATTTAGATGATTTTTAGTTGTCTAGAATTCATAAAATTGGTACTCTAAAATATGGATTTTCTTTCTTTGACATCTTCCACTTCGCATAATTATTGTTAATCAACCATGTTGTGGTGAGTCAAGAGAGCATTTATTTTACTGCATTCCTATAAATGAATATACCACTTTTCGTGTGAACGACTGACTTGAAATTTGTTTCCAGTTTCTCCGCATCACAAAGGTTCAACTCAGTTTGTATATTAAATGTCATTATAATTGATTCTGAACCTTACACCAACTTAACTAGACTACCTTTAAATTAGCAAATTTTCAAAAAAACATCGGTCATATACTTTGCTGAAAAAAATAAAAAGTAGAAAAATACTGAAATATGAAGAGACATGATGATTTTCTGGATGAACAGTAGAGAATGTGAACTTTTCTCTGACAAAGTCATTGATAAATGATCAACCGAACATATTTGTTCAATTGCTTAGTGTAGTGTGGTAAAGTATTGTGCTTTGAAATGAACAGAGGACGTACAATAAGGTGTGTCCCTATTTCACTTGCAGCCTTTTCCTCCAGGATTGGGGTGCATCAGGAAATATTCTATGCTCCACCCCCTTGAGATAGTTTGGTAACACCCTAGAGAAGACTGAATGTGACTCTCTAAAAGAAAAATAAGAGAAAATAAAATGTACTACAGACATCAGAATTCCAAAGCAGGTTTACTTATAAACATACATTTTAAAAGAAATTTATGGATGCCCTGGATAACACTCAATTACTCAGTAACTCCATGTTTAAGAAGAAATTTCAAAAAACTACCTCCGAAAAGAATGTGTCATTTCTGCACTCCCACAAGCAATGAGTATTTGTGTTGTCCACATCCTCATCACCATGTTGTGCTGTCAGAATTGTGGATTTATCCATTTGAAAAGGGAAATAATAGTTGATCAATTTGCATTTCTTTTAGATGAGGTTTTGTTCAGATACTTGGACTATTTTTAATGTAAATTATGTGCTTTTTCATTCAGTTTTAAGTCAGTATGCAAATTCATGACACACATCATTTGCAAACGTGATTTTCTTCTGTATTTCCCAAAATCTATGGTTTGTTTTTTATCCCCCCCTTTGAGTGATTTTGCAGAGTACATGCTCACTAAAAGCCTGACATGATGCTTGATTGTGAAATACATTCCTTGCCCCACATCTTTCATGTTCTTCTTTAAGGCCCGTTTATAGCACTTCCTTCTACCTGTACGTCACTTGTTATTATCAAATACAAAAAGTCAAGGCTGACTAAAAGGTAAATAGCACATTTTGAAAATGGAGAAGAGAAAAAGAAAAGAAAAGATACATATAGCCGGAATTTCAAATCATTAGGAATTTAAAACCACTGTGATTAGCATGTTCAGGGTTGTAATGGAAAATAGAGACAGCATGACAGGACAAGTGGGCCATATTCATCTTGACATGGAACTTTTAAGAAATGCTTCAGAAAAAAAGTACTATATAATACATGGAGAATGTCTTTGATGAGTTCATCAGTAGACTCAGTAAGTAATAAAGAATATCACAATAGAAGTTTCCCCAACAGGAAAGAAAGGAGGAAAAAAAAACATGATATTTAATGACTGTGTCAATTTGAGTAAGAAGCACCAAACTGATTGGTTTAGCATGGTCTCAGTGTGACTGGATGGATTCACTAAAGGTGGAAGACTCCCCAGTGTAGGAGCGGCACTAGCCAATAGGCTTGTAGCCTGAATGGTACTAAAAAGTGGGAGAAAGAGAAAGGCTCACTTATGTCTCTTTCAAGGAGCTCCCACCTTCACATTTGCCTTGGATGTCCATCTGCTGACTTCCAGCACAGTTTTAGCCTTCCGTTGCAGACACATTGGCTTCCTGATGTGAACTTGCATGGGACTCTACAGCAAGCCTCAGGCCTCCAAGCTTCGACTAGATTCTTCAGATTGCCAGAGTAGGAATGGCTCTTTCACACTCTTTCACACCTAGCTGTGCAGGTGGCCATTTTATGGCTGGCGTGTAAATCTTTACATAGTTATATGTCTTATAGTAAATGTGTTTCACTAGCAAGCACTGACTAATACAGATTTTGGTACCAGGAATGGCTCTGGAAAAACAGAATTGTAAAGATGAAATTCTTTAATGGCTTTAATGGTTCCTGGAGTTGGCTCTCTTATTTGATGAGATCTAAAGTTGCCAAGGTCCATACTTCTGATAATGTGCAGAATAGTAAACATGGAGTGAACTGTTTAAAGTAATACAGAATGTAGATGCATTCGGTTATCCTAATTCACCACTAGTGAGATGCAAGGAATTTAGCCACTCTATATACGACACTTTTGAGTATTTTGGGCAGAATAAGAAATATTATGATGTGGGCTTGTTGCACTTAGTATTTCTGGACAAACTAGTGAAGGAAAATAATGAATTCAAAACATGCATAGAGAATCTAAAATCTTGTAACTGTAAGGACAAATTAATGAAGGATAATAAGTAGCTCACAGATTCAAATTCTCAACTCCAGACACACAAAGAATGTAAAAGCTTCTAAGTGTGTCCTGAAAGAGAATCTCCTGTCCTTTAGACACGGGGTTGAGATTGCAGAATCAAATACACAAGCTCTCATAATTCGATTGGGTGAAACGCATCCTAAGTTTAATACACACCCTGAAAGGTAACTGAAGTAAAGAAGAGGTCACTAACTGGAAAAGAAATGGCATCCCATAAATTGGGATGGAGATATTTGGGAGAATACTGACCAAGGATGTTGAACTCCTAGACTCTAATGAGATTATTTTGGCAGAGAAAGAAATTTTCCTACCCACAATGGTGGAGCCATCCCACTCCTACTTGCTCTGGTGTTGGCTCCTCCTTTTATATCTGAGGAAATAAATCCTGTGTGGACCAAATATGATAACACAGACAATCTCAGGACCCACCCTCACCACCCACCTTTTCCACTAGGCCTATAACCAGGCTCAAATCACAGAAAGCTCCTACGGGTGAAGTACATAGTATGAACCACGAGGAGATCCACTATAATCCTAAAGAATTCTGGAGTTTTCTAACTCTTATGAGCAGAGGCCTGGTGAGCAAGTGCGGGAATGGATTTTAAGGTTGCAGGGTAATGATGGCAAATACATATACCTGGATCTGGCTGAGTTTGTCAGTATGTGCCCAGTAAGTAGGGATTTGGAATTCAGTGTTGCAGCTCATGGAGTAAAATGTGTTAATACTTCACTAGGCTTGGCAGAAGTATGGATCAGAAGATGGCCCACCATGAATAAGTTAGAGATGTCTGATATTCTTTGCTTTATTCTTGATGAGAGGACTCAAAGGCTCACAGAAATGGGAGCAGCTTTGTTGTGCAAGAACTAATCATCCACAGTGGCACAATCCAGAAAATGTACCCTTCTCTAAAACCCTGAGAAACAGTTTTGTGATGAAAGAACCAGAATCCCTGAAGAATCCTGTCATTTCTCTTCTCTGTATGCCAGATGTGACACAGTTGGGGACCAGAGTTACTCAATGGGGAAATTTTAAGGGCAATGAATTTAGTTGGATCCTGGAGGCACAAGGGTTAAGTGGCAACACTCTCCTGCCAGAGACAAGGTTCATGTTCTTACTATAACATACAGCATGAGCACAGCAGTGATCGGAGTGATCTGAAATGTGTAGAATTATGTTGTTGGCTGCTTAGCTGTGGTGTTCCCCAAACAGAAAAGAAGCCTACTAAATTTTTACTAGGTTTATATAACTGAAAAAGATTAAGTGGAAATGAAGAGAAACCTTCCTTAGATCTTAGTAATAGGGAATCACAGCCTCCTCTACTGGTTCTCAGCTTTAAGCCAGTTTACAGACCCAGAACCCCTTGGAGAAAAGGGTGGCTGGGGCCCATTGAAGAAGGACCCTGGTGCACCACCAAAAATATATATGGTCAGTTTTTCTCCCATCCTTTCCCAAAGGGACCTGAGGCCTTTCCCAGGGTAACTGTACATTAAGGGAAGCAAAATGATCAGATACTGTATTGGGGGAGCCACTGGACACTGGTTCTGCACTAATGCTGACTCCAGGGGAGTTGATCCAAAATGTCTCTGTGGCTCTCCAGTAAGAGTAGGAGGTCAGGTGAATGATGAGTGTTAGCAAAGGTCCCTCTCACAATGGGTCCAATATGTCCCCAGTCCATCCTGTTGCTATTTTCTCTGTTCCAGAATGCATAATTGGATAGGCATACTTAGTACTGAGCAGAATCCTCACATTGGTTTCTTTCTTTATTATTATTATTTTTTTTGTTATTGTGCTGGTGATCGAACTCAGGGCCTTGCACTTGCTAGGCAAGCACTCTAACCACCAAGCTAAATCCCCAGCCCCCTCACATTGGTTTCTTAACTTGCAGTGTGAGGGCTATAATGGTTGGAAAAGCCAAATCAAAGCCATTAGAATTATCTTTACCTGGTAAAGTAGTAAACCAAAAACAATATCACATCCCTTGAATGATTACATAGAATCATTCCACTATCAAAGAGTCGAAAGATGTAGGTTGGTGGTTCACACACATCCCCATTTTATTCTGCTGTTTGGCCTTAGCAGAAGACTGCTAGATCTCAAAGAATGACAGTGGAATACTGTCCTACCTCCAGGTTATATTGTCTTCAGCCCAGTGTCACAACTTAGTTCATAGGGATCCTAACTGCCTTTCTGTCCCAGAAGGTATCACACTGGTCCATTACAGTGTTGCTATTACAATGATTGAACCAAGCGAGCAGGAAGTAGCAACCACTCTGGACTTGTTAATAAATGTTTGTGATACAGAGGATGGGAAATACATTCAGCTGAAATTGAAAGTCCCTCTACCTCAGGGGAATTTTTAGAAATCTAGTGGTGCAGGGCATGCAGAGATTTCCCTTCTAAAATGAAAGATACATTGTTGCATCTAGTTCCAGCTAAAGGGAAAAAAATAGGCACAATGCCTAGTGGTACAATCTGAATTTTGGAAGCAATACACTCCTCGTGTAGGTGTTTTACTCCAGCCCATTTACCAAGTGACTGGGAAATCAACTAGTTTCAAGTAGGGTCCAGAACAAGAGCAGGCCCTGCCACAGCCCCAGGCTGTTCTGGAGGCTGCTATGCCCTGAGGCCGCATGACTCAGCAGATCCAGTGGTATTTGAAGTGTCAGTGGGTGTAGGAAGGCTGTTTGGAGTCTCAGGTAAACCCCAACAGGTGAACTGTAAAAGGTTGCAAGAGGAAATATTAAAGAAAATTAAGTTATATTTGGACAGGTGAACAGAGTTATCAAACTATGAGGTAGAATGAGTGAGTACCATAAAATTCTGAAAAAAATAAAATAAGGAATGAAAAGTTGAATATCAGGTTTTCCCTTCAGAAATATAAAAACAAACATAAATATAAAAATAAAATATAAAATCGATATTTTCAAAATAGCCATCCTTCTAGGATTATATTTAAATTCACTGTAATTCCAATGAAAATACCATCATCAGTCTTCATAGAACTTGAATTAAAAAATCATAAAATTTATACAGAGCTAGCTAGATATTTCCCAAAATAGCCAAACCATTTGTGAACAAGTAGTACAAAGCAAGAGGCATTACAATCAAGAATTTCATGGGCTGGGGATTTAGCTCAGTGATTAGAGTACTTGCCTTGCAAGCACAAGGCCCTGAGTTCGATCCCCGGCACCACAAAAAAAAAAAAAAAAAAAAAAGAATTTCAAGATTTTTACAAAGATAATAGTAAGAAAATGAGTATGGTCCTTGCACAAAAATAGACATGTAGACCATTGGAATAGAATGGAGGATACAGAAACAGACTTACGTACCTTTAACCTCTGGCCTTCATCAAAGTTTCTTAACACAAACACTAGAGAATAGATAGTCTCTTTAAAAATGGTGCTGGAAAAACTGTGCAAAAGAATGAAACTAGACCCATGTCTCTTACCCTGTATTGAATTCAGAAAAAAAGTGCATCAAAGAACTAGATAAATAGAGAAACACTGACTCTGCTGGGATATAAAAGGATAATATTCCTTTTTTCTTTTTTTCTTTTCTTTTTTTTTTTTTTAACCAAGAACATGTATTGGTACATTGTATACATTATGATCACATTTATCATTGTTATTTTGTACCTGCACATGATGTATCTTGGTTCTCTCCTTCCCCATCCGTCCTTTCTAAGTCTTGGAAACAACTTAAATGTCCAACTAATGAATGGCTAAAGAAGATGTGGTTTTTCTACACAATAGAGTACTACTGTGCCATAAAAAAGGGTAAACTAGAGACATTTGTAGGTAAATGGATGCACCTCGAGACCATACTCTTAAGTGAAATAAATCAGACATTCATTAATACACATTGAATTGTTTCTCTGATATAAGAAACCGTAAGTGTAAATAATGACAAAGAGGTATAATAGATATTAGGTAAAAGAAAGATAATACTCAAAAGAGAGGAGAACTAGAAAGGGAGAAGGAGGAAAAGGATAATATTCTTGGAGATAATAGGCAAGGCCTTCCTAAGCACGACTCAAACTGTACTGTAAATAACATAAACAATACACAGGTGCAAGTCCAGCATAGGAAGCGTGGTATTTCAGGAGAGATCCACCCATATACCTCCTCCTCCCAATGGTGTCGTGGATTAATTATGAGTTGACAGATTTTCCAATGTCAGCAGTGCCCTGTGAATTACTCCAAAAATAGAATTTTCCTAAAAGACACATTGTGCAAACATCTTCCATCCTAGGTGTTTTTTCTGTCAGTGAAAAGGAAGTGCCACAAATACTCTACTGAAGTTATTGATGTGAATGTAGTTTTATTGAGCAAACATAAAACAACAGGGTGTAAAGGCCATTTTTTCATGTCAACTTAGCAGCCTACTGTGCCAATTTTTTGTCCTTAATAGCAAGGTAGCATTGTGTCATGTGGATGGTGTTAGAGCCTCTGAGAATCAGTTAACTGTAAAGTAAAATTATCATCTTAGACAACGTGGATGGTTTGGGTTTAATCATAATGGAAGTGAAAAAAAGAAATTCCATGTTGCAGCTTCAGCTCCTGCCAAACACTTCCAAGCTACTCTTTCTGATGTCCAGACCTGTGTGCCTTGGAATGACTAATTTCCTAATCACCTTTCCTGAGAGATCACAGCACACCTTACTGTAAATTGGTGGCTTTCCCAAAGGTGACAGGTGAGGGACACGACTCTGTGACTGTCAGATTCAGAAGATCAGTTCTGCCTCCACATCCCACTCAGAAAAAAATCAATCTTGCCTGTCTCAAACTTATCTTCAGGATATGCGAATGTGGAGGATGGTGGGAGATCTGAGCAAGGGTGAGCTGGAGAGTTTCTTCATCCATCCACAAGGTCCAGCAGAAGTGACACCTGCGCCCCACCAGGTCTGGATCTGAGACCTGGAATTAAGACCAGAGACCACATCTTCCATTCTAAGGAAGAAGATGGACAACGAAGGAATAAAATCTAGGGATAAAAAGGTGAACTAGTAGAAAAAGACTGTTCGAGTAGTACTGACTTTGATCTGGAAATTATATATGAAATGAAGGGAAAGATTTAAAACCGTGAAGTTTAATCGGTCACTGAACCCGGTCACTGAGTCTTTCATGACTGAAAAAACTTCAAAATTTGTCCTTGTGTGTGGTCAGGCTCTGGTCTTAATGGCCACAACAGAGTCTATTTCTATGTTGTGAGGAGCAATCTTCAGACTCTGAGAAGAAACCATCCCTGGACCTCCCACGCACCTGTCCTGGGCTGATCCTGGGTTCGGTGTGATCTGAGCGCCTCCTGCTGGTTCCTGAGTGCCCCTGCAGGGAGGTTTGTGTCGCTCACCCTGATGTCCCTTCACTGCGTCTGGTGCACAGTAATACACGGCAATGTCTTCCCTTCTCAGGCTGTCCATTTGCAGATGATCATTTTCTTGGCGTTGCCTCTGGAGATGATCTATCACCCCCCTCACGGCATCTATGTAGTATGTGCAACTCCCTCGCACGCTACTGATATACGATGCCCACTCTAGCTCATTCCCTGGAGCCTGGCAGAAGGTTGAGAACCTTGAGGGCGAGAGAGAAGAGCACATTGAGATCCGAACGTGACACATAAAGCGAAAATGACAAAAATCACCTGATTTCAATAGATGCAGAAGATTCTTTTGACAAAATCCAATACCCATCCATAATTTTGAAAACCTGAAGAAAATAGTTATAGGTTGGTCTTATCTCAATCTGATAAAAGCCTTTTTGGCAAATTTACCACCAGCTTCATATCAAATAAGGCAAAGATGAAAGATTTCCTTCTAAAATCAAGAACAAGACAAAGACGTACACTACTTCTGTTCAATACAGTACTCAAACATTAAAACAAAGCAATCAGAAAAGAGAAAGTTACAAAAGGAATATGTACAGAAAAAGAACAAGTCACATTAACATTTTCCACAGATGATATGGTCTTCTACATTTGATGCACAAAAAAAATTCTACCAAAAAACTGCTAGATACAATAAGCAATCCAATAATTCAATAAGCAAATCCAATAGTGCAGTAGGACACAAAATCAACACATAAAAATCACCAGTGTTCTTTACACCTATAGGGACCTCACTAAAATGATATTAGGAAAACAGTACAATTTACAGTAGAATCAAGAAAAATTAAATACTTATGAATTAAGCTAATCAAAAAAATGAAAGACATCTAGAACAAAACTACAGTACATTGTAAAAGGAGATCAAAGAGGACATCAGAAAGTGGAAAGATATCCCTTATCCCTGAATAGGCAGAGTGAATATTTTCAAAATGGCCATCCTTCCAAACTGATACAGAAATTTAATTCTATCCCCACCAAAATACCCACAGCATGCCTCACAGAACTAGGCAATTCTGCAATTAACATGATTCAAAATAAGACACACAATAGCAAAAGCAGTCCTGTGCAACAATAGCAAAGTAGAAGGCATGACAATCCAAAACTTCTAAATATATTACAAAGCTACAGTGATAAAACAGCATGGTACAGTACTGGCACAAAAAGAGAGAGATGATTCAATTGAACACAATAGGCGAAGAAGAAAAAAATAACCCAGGCACATTGAGCCATCTTGTCTTTGACAAAGGAAGTATAAACATATACCAAAGGAAAGATAGCTTCTTTTATAAATAGTGCTGGGGAAACTAGCTATCCACAGGCATAAGATTGAACCTAGATGCATTCTCTCTCAACATGTAGTAATCTAGACAGGCAGCACGCAGCTCACCGGAGAGGCAGCTCAACGGGTCCCCACACCTGCAAGGACCTGATCGGTTCCCGTGAGACACCTGGGACGCGTGAGCAGCCTGCTAAACAGGAGAATACGGCCCGCTGAGGTGAGAAAGGTGCATGCCAGTTTGCGGACCTGCCCACAAGCACACCACGCCACGGGCGCGGCAGGGTCTGGATCCATCAACATTTAGGCATAAGGTCAGGGACTCAACACGGGTAACACCGTCTTCTGCTTTTCCCCCCAGACTTTATTTTTGCTGTTCTTTTTTTTTTTT
>PVJO010030715.1:0-15160 GCA_004026905.1 Hystrix cristata | reverse complement strand
AAAAAAAAAAAAAAAAAAAAAAGAAAAGTGTGACAGCTTTCCTTAGCAACCATTAAGGGTCATGGCCAATACTGCTAGAACAATATAGGTTAACAGAACAGTATGCCCAATTTATTAAATAAAAATTTCAAGTGACATGAAAGACTTACGAAATGAAGGTCCAAAGACCCAGGGTAAGCTATCCAATTTTTGTACTTAGTTTTGATGAGGAATACACAGGCATTTAGAAATATGATTGGATAAAATGAGTATTTCCTAATGATAATAGATTGGGGAAAAAAAAATCACAGGGCCCGTGTCTGGGTTCTTCTTGGCCCTTCTGTGTGGTATTCCCTCCTCCGAGGACAGGGCAGGTCTCCTTCTAGAATGAGGGTCTTAGACCTACCACCAATGAAGGTAAGTTAGAGAATTTCCTTATGGCCAGTGAATTAGTCAGCCTCGCATTCCTACAGTGCAGTATCAGAGCAGCTAACTTGTGTAGAGAAAAGGTTGCTAAGCTCGGGAATTTCAGAGTTAATTTCCACCATCAGGGGACCTCTCAGTTTGGCCTCTGGTGAAGGCAGCTAAGGCAGCTCACTATGGCAAGAGCACTTAGGTGTGAAGGCGCTCACATCATTGCCAAACAGGAAACCAGGGAGGGAAAGCGGTGTTCCACAGTCGCCTGTAAATGTTGCCTCCAGTGACCTAAAATCCTCCACTGAACCCGCCTCCCAAGATTCCAAGTCTTAGCAGTGCCCCCCTGCGGGCCGCGCCTGCCATTACAATGGACTTCCGTGGACATTACCGGTACTCGCACCATAGCAAGCTGCTTCTGCACCTAACGCTGGGGGAAGTTGAAGAAATATCTCTAAGCTTAGTGGCTGGCTTTGAGGGAAAAGTGTTCTAGTTTCTATCCCCCATAGAAAGAGAGAGGAATTCATCATTTCTACGGCCTTCCTTGAGAGAGGAAGCCAGAGAATGAAGAGTGAGAGAAATTGAGAAAATGACCACTTCTGAGGCCTTTCTGATGCCTTTAAATTCAAAGCACTCAACACGCCACACTGAGCCCCAGCACGCTAGTTATGTAATATCTGATATTTTCCTTGTATATCCCCTTGCTCTGCAGAAACCTACTGAGAATACACAGACATAGTATATTAGTACATTAATCTTTGTTCTTTTTTTATTTTAGAGAGACAATAAGCATTTTATTTTATAGTTTATGTTTACTAAAGTAAATAAGTGTGCATTCAACTCCAGTATTTTGACGTAGAATGAAAGCCATTTCCTGGAGAATGTAACCATAATGGAAACTTCATCTATTTTTCCTTTTCTTTTTTTTTTGTTTTCTTTCTCTTTTCCTTTCTCCCTTCTTCCTTCCAGTCCTCCATCTCTTCTCTCCCTTATTCTTTTCCTGCCTTCCTTCTTTCCCTCCCTTCTTCTTTCCTTTCTTCCTTCTTTTTTCTTTCTTCTTTTCTGGTTTTTATTCTTTATTTCATCAAATAAAGCATAGACTCAGAATATTAAAACTTTGTTATAAAATTTTTTTTCTTTTCTAATAGGTATTTCTACCTTGTGTAGTGGTTAATGTTATTACAATTTATTTATTTTCCCTTGAGATTTTTATTTTGTAAATTGATATATTTGTACTCATTTATTCGGTACCTTACTGTAATTTGAGACACGAGTATAATGTATAATGGCCAAATTAAGATAACTAGCATTCCCATCTCCTTACACATTGCTATTTCTATACATTTAGATCCTTCTAGTTATTCTAGTTATTTTCAAATGTTCAATTAATTGCTGTAAACTATAATAGCCCTCATTTGCAATGTAACATTGGGACTATCCTCCTTGCCTTTCCACTTCCTAGCCACTGCCGATCTGTTTTCTACTCTTTACTTCTATGTAATCAACTTTTTCAGGAAGAATGAATTCTGCAGTTTTTGGGTGAAATATTATATAAGTGTCTGTTATGATCATTATGTCTACAGTATAGTTTAACTCCAATTTTTTTTTTTTGCTTTTCTTCTAAGTAACCTGCTCATTGATGAAAGTGAAGAGTTGAAGTCTGAAGCTATTATTGTATTGGAGTCTACCTTTAAATGTAATAATATTTGTTTTATAAAATTGTTTGCTACATGCTTGAGTGCATATATGTGTATAGTTATTTTTTTAAGTTGATGTCCTTTTTTTGTATCTTTTTATAGTTTTTGCCCTACCAGTCTATTTTATCTGAAAGAAGTATAGCTACCCCTGCTTCCTTTTGGTTTCCATTTGGTTGAATCTTTACTCAGTACTTCATTTCTCATCTATGTGCATCTTTACAAGCGAAGTTTCTTGTAAACAACAGACAACTGGGTCTTGTGTTTTTACCTATTTGGTCATTCTTAATCCATTTATACTCCAGGTTATTACTGATAAGTAAGAATTTACTTCTGTAATTTTGTGAAAATTTTTTATTGCTTTGCATGTTCTTTGTTCCCTTTCTTCTTGCTTATTTTTTTTGTTTATCTTTGTGGCTTGGTCACTTTCTATAATGATAGTGCTTAATTCTTTCTCTTCTTCATTCGTATATATCCTTTATGAGTGAATTTTATTTCTTCACGTGTTTTCTTGATGGTAGTCGCTCCCCTTTCTCCTTTAGAAATAGGGCTCTTTCTGGCATATTTTCCAGGGACAGTCTAATGATAATGAGTCCCTCAAGTTTGCTTGAGTTGGACAGTTTAAAAAAAGAAAAAGAAAAAGAAAGAGAAGGCAAATCAGATAATTAACACACTGTTTAGAAGTTAAAATTATTATAAAGCACTTTTCTTTTGCAAGAAATGTGTGTGTATGTGTGTGTGTGTGTGTGTGTGTGTGTGTGTGTGAGGGAGAGAGAGAGAGAGAGAGAGAGAGACCTTTTCTTTCATTTCTTTAATCACTATGTTGGAAAGTTGGGCATAGTACCTCACCAAGAAGTCATATTGAATGTTGAATGTAGATAAACATTTTAAAAGTTGAACTTTGTATTATGAAATTATAAGAGAATAACTTGACAGTTTCAATTACCTGTAAAATGATCCCATATTGAGATGTCTGTTTGCATCATGATTTGGCAACATCAATAATACTTCTTCTCTCAAAAGACTGTAAAATTTACCTTTTGTCAAGTGGCATAACAGATCTTTAACAGATCTTTAAAGAAGTGTTTTCCTAATTTGTATGCATAATACTTTTGATAATGCAGTCAGCCCTGTGGTTGAAGTTCTAAAATAGTTTGAACTCTTAATTGTCACATAGCTATTTTGTTTTTCTCTTTCTTCCTGTCCAACTTGTGTTGCTGATTCCAAAACAGAGCAGCATCCAGTAAAATTAAGCAGGAAATCTTAGATAAAAGGGTACCCCCTGGAGAAGCAATAGGAGAGGTGACGTAAATGTGATTGATGGGTCCCAGCGTACTTGCTCCAAAAGTAATTGATCTTTGACTGTGTTTAACTATAAAAGCAAGAAGGTAGAGAGAGAGGTGGAGAAGAAAGAGCAAAAGAAAATGCAGAGCTGAGGTAGCTGCTTTCTAATGACAGAAAAAGAATAATTTAAATTTGTTATCGTTCCAGCACTAGGACAAAATGAAGTGTACTGTTTTCCTGTGCATCTTTTTGCTTCATTTCACCATTGCTGTGGCATCAAAACCGTAAGGGAATATTACACTCTATTTATATTAAAGTACTATCAATATGACTTTATAAAAATACCCCATGTTAAATATGATTGTATTTTACCATTTTGACTTCTGAGACTGAGGGCTTGTTTGCCCTGTGAATTTTAAAGTAAGTATGAAGGGAACTGAAGACACTCTCTTTGCTTGCCCAAGATTACTGTAATTTTACCTACGAAAATGTATACGTTTCAGGAATACTTCAATAGCTAAAACTGATTTTTGTGGGTGTTCTCCATTTTTCCTAAGCTTTTTAATGGAGTGTTGATTACTTTCTTCATATAGGCAATACATCCTGTGGGTCTCCTCCGTGGTGCAGAGTTCCTCCACGGATAAAGCTTGTCTCCATCTTTTGAACCTTAATGAACCTGTATCCTTGAATGTTGTCTTAGAACATGATGGAACTAATACTACTATTTTTGACCTGTCTGTGGAAGAGAATACCTTCTATGCCTGTGCAGATTTCAAGGTAAGACCCTGATTTAACATTCAAGACTGCAGGTGGAAGTATTGTTTAAAATTATTTTTAGATTTCAAATCTTGACTTGGGATGAGTTGCAGAAGATAGGAAAGAAAATCGGGAATTATAGAGAGGCAAAAAATTAAAAGAGCATTTTTGCCTGCAACAAAACTTATAAAATATTTATATTAAGTATAAATATTTAATCATATTGTTATTTTTCTCTTCTCTGCCTTCTTATATCAATAGGTCTCCCCGAAGTCCTCTGAACTGTTGGCTTTTATCACTTTGGTGGTGAAGGGAGACACTCTCGAATTCTTTGAAAGAAGATCTGTGGCAATCACCTTAGAAGAGACAGTAACTTTTGTGCAGACGGATAAACCCATCTATAAACCCGGAGAGAAGGGTAAGATAATATTGTGACTTCTTTTCGTTTTCTTTTGCTTTGCTTCATAAAATATAGGACATCTTTGTCATTGTGCACAAATTCCAGTGACAATCCTACCTAATATAATGCTCACAAGCACGGAAGATGGAATACAATTGTTTGGTCTCAGTAATTGCTCCATACTTTGCTAGTGGGGCAAGCTAATTAGCTCTCTTTTATGGTCTCAATTATTTTATCTGTAGAGTAGAGGTAATGAAAGTTTCTCTCTCACAGAAATATAGCAAGAATGAAATAAAGAGCCAAGGTAAATTAGTGCCAAGTCCACAGTAAATATCTCATAAATGGTATTTACTATTTTCATTATTATTATTCATGCTGATAGATGTAACCCATCCCCCTGATAGTTTTGAAAGTGCCTATTTTATTCATTATTGGTGCAAATAAAAGTAGCAAAAAGAACACCAAATTAGGATTCAAAAGGGTTTGCTTTTGATTTGGGATCTTGTGAGAAGAAATGATCTATACATTTTGTCTTCCTTGATAGCACATATTTATAAGATTTATTGAAAAGAAATAAAAAACTAAAATAAAATTCTTGGAGTGATATTTTGATGAACTGTGCCCCTTCTGGATTTACTAAAATGTTATGATGAGTAGATATAGGTATAGATATAGGTACATAGATATACAAAAAGAGCTAAAAATCTTTCTTTTGTAATGCTGCTAAAGTTAAATTTTGCTCTGTCAGTATATTTTTCTAAGACAACTGTGTTTTATCTCCTACTGTACATATTTCATATTTGTCCTTCTATCACAAGTTCTGTTACCAAATCTGAAGATATTCTTATGGGATACTAGGGAAAAGGTTTCTGGTGCCCAGTGTCAACACATGTAACAGCAAAAATCATTAGCAAGGGCTGGGGATTTAGCTCAGTGGTTAGAGTGCTTGCCTAGCAAGCACGAGGCCCTGAGTTTGATCCTCAGCACCAAAAAAAAAAAAAAAAAAAAAAAAAAAAAAAAAAAAAAAAAAAAAAAAAAAAAAAAAAAAAAAAAAAAAAAAAAAAAAAAAAAAAAAAAAAAAAAAAAAAAAAAAAAGAGAGAAAGAAAAAGAAAAAAATCATTAGCAGAAGGGTTATAAACATGCATAAGCACTCTTTCTCAATGGAACCCAAATCTCAAATGGTTAAAAAAAAAGCCAAGGGAGAAAAGAACTTAGTATTCTGCGACAGTGGAACAATTAATTGCTACATCTATTTAAAATCAATATCTGGGGGACAATAAGAAAAATATCATTCCCTTCTCTCTTTTAGTTAGCTATCGTGCTGTGACATTGGATACCCAGTTCAAACCTGTTAAGGATTTGGTGAGTTTGCTAATTTCTAGTGGTACAATAAAATTTAAAGATATTAAACAAGTCCATCGTTGTACGAAGCATCTTTAGGGAGCTTTTCATATAAGATTTCAAGGTGCAATATTATGCTAACCTCAAGCTAAATGTAAAATTCTCATTTGTACTGAGTTTATTTACATTTCTTTGGGTCTTTTCATCAAATAAAGAAATCATGGGTTGCATGGAACCTGCTTTCCACATCCCAGAAGAGGTTAGGGGTCTCTTTCACACTTAGTGTGTCTTTGGCTTCTTTAGCTATAGAAACTTTATTCCCAGGGAAAGTGAAGCTAGTATCATTGGTATAATCTATACAATGAATATTTTGCAGAAATAATGTACTACTATGAAATTACTAATCTTCATTTTTCTTTTTCAGTATCCTCTAATCACACTTCAGGTAAGAAACCTGCTTTACAAACCCATTCTTTAAAATATTTAGATAAATAATGAGGTGTTTAATTTTGCATACTTAGAAATTAAGATGACTGCAACAAGGGGAAGAGATGTCTTTGTTTGCATACACATATAGTCATCAGGCGAAGATCTAAATGAAAGTTTATTGAATTTAGAGTAGGCTGTGGGACATAGGCAATAATTTTGCTTTTATGGAATATGAAATATCACATTGTAAGGCAGATTTATGTTTGCAATTTCTTAGTTTTGGCTGCGGGTCCTTCTCCATCTTAAATAAGCCATATCTTGTTTTACAAGAAATAGGAAACACAGACACCTTAAAAAGTAGGGAAACACTAGGGGGTGATATTGGTCATGATGAAATGGATTCTGCTTTCAGAATGTAGTTAACAGTCTCCTTTGACGAGTGTAATTCTCTGGAGTACTGTGGGCTTCAGAGATGTTTGAAGTTTTATGCCTGTCAGTAAGTAAGTTGTATCAGTCAACTGCAACGTACATATTTTATTCTCTGCTACAACATGCATCATTATTATTAGCTAATTCTGAAGGTTAATTAATGATCGTGTGTGTAAATATTGACTTCAAATTATCTTCTGTGTGATTTGAATATTTTTAACTTTATATGGATAGCAAAGAGCTTATATTTATAGACAGTTAAATTTCAAGTAGTTCCATATTTTCTGCATTATTACGAGTCCACAAGTTGTATTATCTTCACATCTGAACACAGCAAATGGTGTGTCTCCCTGGAGGTGACAGAAAGCTTAACTAACATTGGCTTAAACGAGCGTAAGATTTATTGCTTTCACAAACCACATAAATTTAGACACTCGGGAGTTAGCAAACGGGCACAATGTTACCGACGATCTGGGTTGCTTCTGTGTAACTTGTCTGCCATCCTTAACTTGTTGCTTGCTTTCAATAACAGTTTGAGTCTGATTCTCTTAGAAAGAATTTCTACCTACGTTTAATTGACCAGCACTTGGTCACACAGTAACCCTAACTGAATGAAAACCTGAGAAATTATTTAAAAATAAATAATAGTTTTGTTTCTTTTTATGGCTAATTAATATTCATTATCCACAATAATGAGTTTTATAATAGTATGTTTTCTTTATAGAGATCTTTTAACGATGATTTGTCAGTATTAGATGGTATAAAATTATTAAATCAGGCTCATGTAATGTGAGCTACATCTGTTCAAACCAAATGAAGGGAAAAGGGTGGTATTCCAACCCTTTCTTATCAGAGTACTTCTATTTACAAGATATTATATTCAGGGTATAATCCATGACCATTTCAGGTAGAGATCAAGTAAAAATCTGTGCCAATTTTTCTAAGTATTGCTTAGGATGAGTATCTCCTTGTGCACCTGTTGGTGTGAACAAGCACACTGAGTTTTTAATTCTTTAATTATGAAACTCTGGTTCATAAAGATCAACATCAAAAATGTCGGTTATAAATTATTTTTTCTTATTATCTTTGGTCTCAAGAGAGATATACCATAAGATTGAATATATTGATCAAGTCATATTGTTTTAATGATTTGAGATAATTAACTCAGTTTAATGGTAACACTTTCTTTACTTTCAGTAGCTATAGAAAATACCAAAGCAAAGAAGGAAATGATACTACTAGCATTTAATCTCTAATTGTCTTTATTTTCTAGGATCCTCACAACAATGTGATTTTTCAGTGGAAAAATGTGACTCCTTTCCAAAATATTACCCAACTCTCATTCCGACTGAGTTCAGAACCAATGTTTGGGGATTATATGATTGTTGTGGAAGGAAAATCAGGACAGACATGGACACATCAATTTACTGTTGATAAAGATGGTAATCAATTTGCTATTTTTTTGGTTGTCCTATATAAATGAGCTGAAAGCCACTGAACAAAACCTTTATGTGGGGCTTAGGTAAAAATAGCGAAGCTTGGTTTGATTTTCTGGCGTCTTATTTCTTGCCCCTTTCTGCTGTCGCATCAGTCCTTTCTTGCTCCTCACAGCTCGCCCATGTTTTTGGTCTGATCCTTGCTCTTCCTAGGAAATACAGCATTTTCCAGAATCCAGACAGTGTCCTAGAAAGGATCTATGTGATTACAAAAGAAAAATAAAGTGAAGTTCAGAGGACAAAGAAGAGGGGGAAAAAAGGAGAAAAAATAATCCTTTCTGAGACACTGTCCTGTCCTGTAGAGGAACAGTGCTACACAGAATCGGGGTGATCGGAAGTCAGCCCAAGCGCACATGCAGGGAGTCCTTGGGCAGGGACGCAAATGCAGCTACATGGCTGCCCTAAGTTCTGCTTGCTGGTGATTATGGGGGTTGAAGTATATTTTTCTTCATTTTCAGTGTTGCCCAAGTTTGAAGTGAAGGTCAGTGTACCACAAACAATAACTATTTCAGATGATGACTTTCAAGTGGATGCATGTGCTACGTAAGTATATATTCAAATGTGCCCCCTCAAGTAAACACAAAGCTCAGAGAGAATAACACAGGAGTTTAATCATAAAATTTTAATTATTTACATAATTACATTAAAACATTTAGAGAATATTTGAATATTTTAAAAATATAAAGATGGTAATATTTAATTTTTACAAGCTGTAAAAATTAGTTCTGCCAATTACCAGCGTAAATAAATCACAATGTAATTACCAGTGTAATTGGCAGAATTACAGTGTGATTTATTTTCCTCTAATCCTTTACGAATATTTTTCATGACTGCAATAATACTTTTCTAACCACGATACTTAAGAAAACAAATTTCCATATTAGTCTTTTCATCTTTTCCAATTCCTTACTGCATAAACATCTTTATATTGTTATACCAAATGTACCTATTATTTTCCTGTGTAACATTCAGACTTCCACTTTGTTTTCCTAGTATTTAATAATTTTGTAATATATATTCTGGTCTAAGTGTATAATAACAAGTTTTTAATTACAAAAAGAAACTTGTTTACTTAAGAAAGAGTTCCAGAAAGGGAAAAACAAAAAATTTAATATTGAAAAATGTATTTATATTTCATATTTTTCTTGTCTTTTGATTGCTATTTTCCTCACCAATTATATTATGCCAATGTATAGTTCTAACAGCTGGTATAAAAGTACCTACCTCATTGAAACTTCCTCATCATTGAGTATTCTTATTACAAAAAAGATGAGATATCGGAAGTATCCTAGTGACATAAGGAAATTCATTATTTAATTTGAACTCATTTGAATTTTCTTAATACAAAAAAAACTTAGATTACTTGAAAAATTTGTATTTTCTTTGTGAGAAGTTACTTCTAATGTTTTTTATCCCTTTTTGTGATTCTTTTCTCAAATTTCTAGTAATGAAAAACAGCTGATATTTATTGAGTCCCAATTAATATATAACTACATATATTCTCACCACAATGCCATGAAATAGGAGCTAGAATCATCAGTTTTATAAAGAAGGATAGTAAGACACAAAATTGGGATGACTTATCAATGTTAACAGATTTTTGATGGCAGAACTGGAATTTATACTTGAGCTTTTTGGCTTGAGAGCTAATCTTACAGTTAAGTGAACACTTAAGAATAATAATATTTGCCTTATTTGTCAATTATTTCATTTAATTGATGTCATAAAATTCCTAACCTTTGAATACTTTTAGTAATATATTAAACATATGTTGTGTAAAGGGTACATACTAAATGTGATATATACATATAACCATTCCCCATAACGACTGTAAACTACATGAACTGCAAAATGTTCAAATAAAATTTTTAAAAACTTTTTAAGGTTGGGAACTGACATTTAGACCACGTTTGGGTAATATTTAAAATCTCTGGACATTAGAAAAATGAGCATAAAATTTCCATATGTTTCAATGCAGAGCAATTGAATATGTACCAGAATTTAGTATATGTGAGATGACTGGTTGTCTATGTTTAAAATGAGGGGATAATAAATACAACCTCAAAGAAATCTAAGATTTTGAGCTGCAACACTAGAAACTACAAAAAGTCAGAAGTTTGATGTCATTAATATCTCTAATTTGTGTATTTGCTGAGTGGTGAGCTAAGAAAGTGCGACCAGAGAGCCAAAATATTTGTCCGGTGTGGCCCATACAAAACACAGGCTGCTGTGGCTTCTGGAAATGTCTTTAACATTATCTTCTGGATGGGTTTCACACTAAATAGTAAATCATCGTCAGCAGTGTAATATCCTGCAATTTGACCAGACGGGCTGGCGAGGGCCCACTGCGGTGCCTCTGCTGAGCAGGCTGCGACAGCCGCAGGAACCCAATCGGTGTGTCTCCCTGCGAACATTGTGAAGGAGCCGCCGCCCTTAACGGGAATAATACTGTCAGCGGTGCGTTGTCTTCCGCACGCCCTGAGATTCGGTTTGGAACAGCCGGGGAAACAACACCAAATAACGTTATTTAGGGAACTATCTCAGAAATGAATTAGGCTTTTTAATATGAAGAACATTTCCCTAGAGGGAAAGAGATTTTAATAAACCAAAAAGTTTTCAAAACACACGGGAGAACATTACTCTGTCCTCCCTGAGGAGGTAAACTTCATGTTTCTGGGAAATGTATTACTCTACAGTTAATAATACAGTAAGAGGGTTTTTTCCTAATAAATAAAAGACAAGAAATAAGAATAAGGTATAATATTTTTGATTCAATCACTCTACCTTCTATTTCACATGTAATTGATAATCGTGTAATTCACATGTAATTTACACTCAAATTATAATTTAAGTGATTGAGGTTCAGTCAAAATCTCAAGAGCAGAAAATAATTTAAAAAGAAACAGAAACACTTTAGTGGAACGGAAGGAGCAAAGACTGCAGGGCAAAGAAAGCCTGAATTGGAATTTTAGTTCCACCAATTACAATGTGGAAGTTAGTGACATGATCTCCATTTACTAGTAAATGTCACTGGAAAAATAAATGGAGTAATATAGGTAAGTGTCTAATATATATTTCACTGTCCAACAATTCAAAAAGAGTGTTGTAATCTGTAAGCTTAATAGTATTCAGTTTTATTATATACTAATTTAAGATTTGTTTTCTATTTCCTAAATCTAAGTAGAAAGAATCCTCAAGTTTAAAAAGAAAACACTCACACCGACTGAATTTTTCTTTAATTGAGCTTTTAAAACAAAACTTGCACTATATATATGCTTTTTGTTTTAGGAGAAAATTCGATCCTTATTCAATCTCATGTTTAGTCAAACATATCCAACTCACACCCATCGTTATACCTTTTAGATTGATTGAGTGGTAGTTAAATGAGAATTATTGTTTAAAATATTGGTCTGGAAATTGTTCAAGATCGTGAAACATTCAAACTTTATTTATATGCATGTGTTTTCTGCTAAATAAATTGTCACAACTAGTTTTGTATATCTGTACTATGTATTGCTATGATATTGTTCCTCTGTGATCATAAACATACTTTCTCCCACGAGGTACACCTACGGTGCTTCCGTACAAGGAAAAGCCCAAATTCAAGTATGCAGAGAACTACTGTCTTCTAGGAATTGCCAGGAAGGCGTCAACGAAATATGTGAGCAGTTCGTTACACAGGTACAAACCATGATCTTTACTCACAAAAGGCCTCAATCATATTTTGCTTTTATTAATTCTTTGATTACATTTATAAAAAGGACTTGCCAATACTATTTTCATTTTGTAGACAATGGAGGTTGCAGGTAAACAGTATAAAGAATGAAGACAAAATACGATGTTTAAAATAATCTGTAGATTTTGAGGACTTTACAATTTGAGAAAATCTTATCTATGTACTATCTGGGTGGTCTCCCTGGTCTTTCTTTAGAGAATCATTAAAAGAAATGAACATATAATATTACTCACCATGCAACCTAGAATTTTCATTTTAAACACAACTATATCTATGATATATATCTATGCTTTAGACTTGTGGCTCCCTCAAGATCTCTATCACTCTCTGCCTCTCTCTCTCTCTGTCTCCATCTGTCTCTCTCTGTCTCTCTCTCCCTGTGTCTCTGTCTCTCTGCTTCTCTCTCCCTCCCTCCTCGGTCACTGCTGTTCAAATTTGAAGCTTCCAATTGTCTGATCGATCTCTAGCACCTTAACTTTAGATGGCTAACTCTGCCCAGCTCCTTGAGAATTGCTTTTGGACCTCCAAAAGCGAAATCTTATTTAATCTTAACAGTTATGTAATCGTAACAGTTATATAATCTTAACAGTATTATATAGTTCATATTTTCAAACTGCTTATCCTGAAGTTACCAAACTTGGTGATCATTCTCTAGGTAAATAACAGTAATTAATAACAGGCAAAATTCTATCTTCACATAGGAAATGAAGCTAAGATATCTGAGTGAAATTTCTTTCATGGCAATAATACATTACCCATTAATGTTAGTTTATAATGTAATTCATTCAGATATTTTGCCTTATATACGTATTCTCTCAGCTAATGTTTAATTTTTTCCTTGTGAAAAATATAGTAATCAGGTAAAACTATCTTCATGTTGGAGAGATTTTATTTATTTGAAATAGATTCTTTAGCATGAGTTTCCTGAATGAAGGAAGAAATGAATAGCTATGTGTAGATAATTTTAAAGAAAAATTACCATAGTTCTTCTATTCAAAACATTTTAAATTCTTGTCAGCAAATATATGAGAATATTACATTTCCTAAGTTATTTCCAACAGTACATTTAGAAGTTGTAAAATTTTGTGACATTTTGATAGGCACAAATTTATTGACGTAATTTATTTACTAGTTAGTTTGAGTATCTTTTCATATTTTTATTTTCTATTTGAATTCTGTTAGTTACTTTTCTCTCGTTGCTGGGACAAAATACCCGACATCCAAAGTTAGGGGAAGAAAGGTTTATTTGGCTCACAGTTTGTAGAGGTTTCAGTCCACAGTCAGCTGGGTCCAAGGCAGGGTGGCCTGGCAGACAGGCAGAAGTCAGCAAGGTAGGCAAGGAATTCAAACAAGCGATGCAAGCAAGCAGCTAACCAGCTTCTTCTTGTATTTTATATCTTATCCAGGCTACCTGTCTTTAGGGTGGGCAGTACTCCCGCCCTTAATCCTAATACCTTTAAATTTTAGTGTCACATCCTTGATCCCAGCAGAACCATGCCAAACCGATCAATGGATTAATTTAGTAATCACACACTCTAGATCCAGCTATCTCTTATCACATGAGGCTTTGGGGGGCCATCTAGACACAAACCATAACATTCTGCCCCTGGACCCCCAAAGACTCATGCATAGCCCTTTATGCAAAAGGCATTTAGTCCATCTCCAAGACTTGCCAAAGTCCTAACAGTTTCAACATTGCTGAAAAGTCCAAATCCAAAATCTCCTCTGAGATTTAAGGCAAACTCTTAGCAAGCCCCTGTACAAATGAAAAGAAGGTTAAACACTTCCAACATACAATGGCATAAAATAAACATTTCCATTCCAAAAGGTATAAAAAGGAATGGGACCAAAGCAATTCTGAAATCCCGCAGGGCAAACATTAAGTCCTGTAGTTCCAGGTGCAGCATCAGAGGCAATCTGTGGTGAAGTCTGAATTCCAAGGGGCTTGGGTGGCTCCGCCCCTATGGCACTTCTGGTGGTGGCAGCTCCTACGGCTTCGCTCTTGGGCTGGTTCTGCTCCCTCTTTGCAGTTTTCCTCAGGTGATCCACGTTCCTGGCTTCTCTAAACTTCTGGGGTCTCCAGTGCACCTTCGGCTTCACCTTCACAGCTTCACACACTGCCCTCTCAGGGGCACACTGCCTGGCCTCCCAGGCCTTCCTCTGAAATCTGGGTGGAAGCCTTCCTGACCCCACAACTCTTGCATTCTGCACGAACCTAAAACCAGGGCCACGAGGATGACGCCAGGGTCTGCTGCCAGTTGGAGCAGAAACCAGGCTTCCTTCTTGCTTGTCTGTGGTGGTCATGTGCCTGGATTGCTGAGTGCTCCGAACCAAATCCCGAGGACCAACTTCCCGAGGCTGCCGCCATTCTGGAACGTGGCGCTCTGGGGCGTTCTTCTCAAAGCAAAATCTTTCACCTTTCCAACTCTGAGGCTGCAAAGGCTGGAGTCCTGCTGTTTCTTGTGATGTCCTTGGGCCATCTTTTCTTTCATCTTTTGAAATACCCAGCTTTTCCTTGCTGGTTTCTTCAGCAACGAGTCTGTCTTTCATTCCATCTTTGCAGGCCACAACTTTACTGGAGCTTCCTTTATAGGCAAACTCACAACATTTTGAATCATTCTGGTGGGCTCTTTGCTCTTGGTTTTCAACATAAATCTGGCTAAAAGTCCCCAATAATAGCCATGCCACCGCCTCAACATTAGACTGCCTTGAAATTTCTTTTGCAAGATTAATTAGTCCACCACCCTTGATCTCAGTCTCAGGCAAAGTCTCTGGACACAAGCAAAGTTCAGACAAACTTTCTGCCAAGCCATAACACACATGGTCTGGAGTCCAACTGAAATAGGATTAGGGCACGGCTAAGGCTGGCTGGCAAGGGAACGTGACCTGGGGGAGTGGCCTGCACGTGACATCAGCCTGAGGCGTGATTTTCAAGCACCAGCCCTCATGTGCACTGCAGGAAGTTCTCGCGAGATTCCACAGGAACTCCATTCCATAAATATTAGCAACACCTGCAGCAAGGCCCTTTTTCCTCTACCGCGCCACCGGGGAGGAGCTCTCCTTTCTCTCCCATGGAGGACGCTGGCTGCGTCCCCAGCACCGCTGCTATCATGCCTGTCTCGGGGTAACCCTGCCGTGCCTTATAGGCCCGATACACATTTTCTGTGTCAATTGTTAGGTTCAACTTTCCTTTTCTTCTTC
>PVJO010030714.1:0-15172 GCA_004026905.1 Hystrix cristata | reverse complement strand
GTGAGTTGTGTTTTATTGAGAGCTGATTTCTACCAACAGGTTGACGCTAATTAGCTTCACAAGTGTGTTCCCAGCTGAGCAGATTCTAAGAAAGTCTTCCCCACTGGTTTTTAGGGGGATGGGATCCTATCTTCAAACAATTTTACATAGAATTCCACCATACAAAACAGGCAAAAGCTGAGGTAAAAACCTGCTGTTGGTGTGGGCACATTCTGTCTATACAGGGGGCATCAAATGGAAGTGCTGGAAACATCTAATGTGTAAAAAGGGCAGTCTTATTCTTTACCTATATTCCATATTTCCATTCTACTGATGAACAGTCTTTCTAAACTGTACTGTATTTTCTAGTATGAAAACTATCAATCTTAATTTCTGACACTTTACACAAGAATTAAGGCATCAAGTGGGATTTAGGACTATCATTTCGATCACAGAAAAATCTGAAAACTTGGCTATTTCATGCTGAAATACATCCAAGTTATTAAAGAAGTGTTTGTACTTTCATATTGTTTTTTGCTTTCTAAGTTTCATGAATAGAAATCTGTTTATGGGATAAGCCACATGACCTCAACATTACTGTTCAACCATTGCCGCAAATCCAAAGCCAATATTTTCAACATGCCTTCAACCCTCAAGGGCTTCAACATAATCCCTTCGTGAAGAAATCAGAAATTTCAAGTGGTGTAAAATTTAAAACTTAAACATTTGCAATATATTTTGCAAGATCTGGGTACTGTACTTCCTCTTATCTCTCTACTGATTTTATGATTTTATTGACAGGAATGATGAATGTTCTCAATAGAGTATTTTCATGCTGTCCCATTATCATCAGAAAAATGAGTCAATACTAATAATGGTAAAATAAAATAGATGACTATGTTTTCTTAAATATAATTGTTTTATACCTAAAAATCCCACTTTTCAGGCTGATTGATATTGTTATTTACCTAAGCCTTTTTTATCCACAGGTATTTTGGACCCAGAGCCTAATGACTATGATATTTGCTAAGACTTGGTTAAATCTTTGAGTACAGAGCAGAAAACATATTGATCTCACGATAAAACAACAACAACAACAACAAAAACCCTTCCAAATTAAAATATTAACTGTTGAATCATACGTCTACCAATGCTAACATTATGTTAAGTAATTTAATACCACTTTTCCACAGTTGTATGTCAATATAATAACTTTAAAACAAAGAACAAAATGAATTATTCTTAATAAAAACTCAATGTAAAAATATACAAATCCTTTAAGACAATTTGTAGTTTAGTAATAATATATTTCTAAATGGAATACTGATTTAATATAATATGTTTCATATGAACTCATATGAAACTGAAACAAAAGAGGCCTAGAAAAGTTTTTTTTTAAAGTTGTACACATTTAACAATTAACTCGCCTGGGTGGGTTCACTTGTCAACAATATTTCTTCAAATAATAATCTAGTTTGAATATTGTCAACATTAGAATTAACTTGAAACTCAAGAGGATTACTGGGTGTTTACTAAATCATTTATTCACATACTTGGTAGACTCAGGACTGTTTCTGAAGAATAATCTCATTTTGCCAAGTGCCATGTTTACAGTGCCCACTCCGTGGAAATAAGAATGTTTTATTTCCAAGGAGAGTTTTGTGTTTCTCTATTGATTTCTGTCATAAGAAATGAAATGTTTTATGTGTTTCTGTAACTACAGAAATCTAAATTATTTCTTAGTGCATGTCAGAGACTTGGCCCAAAATACTCTGTAAATACTGTTGCTGTCATCAGAGCCTCTGATAAGTTGTGCAGTGCAACTTTTATATAAGTCTTTGAGAAATACCTTTTCGCTCTTGTCCTTCCTCAGTCATGAAAGAGCAACCTGTTTAGCTTTCTAGAAATATCAGTCTCTTCTTGTAGGCAACGTAATAATGTTCTGTGAAGTTTTTCTTCTCTACTTGTAATGGTGTTTTAGGAAACAGAGGAGGTGGAAGCAAAGGACAAGACAAAAGCAAGTGCAGGAAAACTTTGGTTGCATACCTTCTGCTCTCTCTGTTTGTGCCTTTTCCTGCAGAGAGAAGTAAAGTAGCAGAATGCTTACGAACCTGAACTCTAGAGCAAAATGGGTTTTGAAACCCAGATCCACACTTGCTAGCTGTGTGACCCAGGGAAAGATACTTAACATTTCTGTGAAAAATATGTATCATTATCATTTTCTTCCATAAGGCTGTTGTAAATATTAAGGAGTAAATGTGAAAAGCACTTAGGGCAATGACTTGTATAAACTACAAACTCAGGGAAATATTATACATTGTAATTGTTACCAGGACTAAGAATAAGTGGCGCATAAATATTGTCAGTGTGTAGAAAGCAGTCATTTGGAAAGTTGATCCTGCCCACATTTTAAAAGAATTAGATGCAGACTTCTGTAAGACACTATATTTTCACCGTAGCAAAATACAGCGGGCACACTATGGACTTTAAAAAATCCAGATGGCATTTTTGCATGCGAATCGAGGGCAGTGACTTAATTTCGAACCATTCCTATCGTACCTGCCCAAATCCACTTTAGGTGTGAGCAGAGGGACCTCAGGGACTGTGGGAAGCAGCTTTGAAATCGCGTGCATAAGGTTGTTGTTCCAACTTTGGAGGTTGGAGTGAAGCCACCCCGGAGATTTGGCCTTCTCTGTCTGTGATCCCAGGAAATTTCCCCAGCATTAAAGTTGCGCTCCAGGGAACAGAGAGAAGTAACGATTTTTGTATCTGTAAATAAGGCTGTTGCTACGTGTGAGTGGCAGTGTTCCATAGACATTAGCTATTTTCGCTTTTTTGTGGTCCACCCATGAATCACAAAGCACAAAAGGGTGTTTCCTTTCCAGTTGAAAATAGCTTTTGGCAGGATTTTTTGACACAGTTTTTCAATGAGCCACGGGACCTGTCACCTCAATCACTTTGCTTTGCCTTTCATCCTCCCACAGAAGTGATTTTAAGGAGGTAGGGAAACTGATCAGATGAAGCCGAAGGGTATGTGAGCATGTTAATAACAACCTGTCACCACCTGGCGTAGCCAGATGGAAACACATTAGGTTCAGGGTGTACTGGGCTCCAAAGTGTCCATTCTCTCATCTCCCTTCACCTACACAACTGTGTCTCTTCCTCTTCTTATCCTGAGAACTTCCACCAATCATGACACTTGATGACAAGCTCCCCCCCCCCAAAAATGTGCAGAACTCACAACTTTAAAAATTCCCTCCTGGCCTCCTTGATTGCCCCCTAAAATTAATAGAAATACTCCCGGAATATTCATTATTGGGAGAATCATAATTATACATGCATCAAATATTTCACAAGACTTCCAAAATAATGAAGCTCAAATCTTCAAATCACCTAGCTGTATGTATTGAAAATAAATGGAGACTTTAAGAGATGCCGTAGAATGAGCCACTTTATCATTTACCCAGCAGCTTCACATACATTAATTTAGATGTCCATAACAACCTCTTGAGGTGGGTATTATATTTATTCCCATTCTACAGACAAATAAACTGAACCAGGAAGAACTGAGGATCTTGCCTGTGTCTGCACAGTTAGTTGTTAGGGTTAGATTTCAAACCAAAGCGCTTTGTCTCCAGTATGCTCCTCCCCACCAAATGATGCTGACCCTAGTGACGATCACAAAGCTTCTGTGATGAGGAACTATTCTGAGAAGCAGTGAAATTGAGGGAGGAGTGATATTGAGGGAGGAGAAGGGGAAGATGGTTCAGAAACCAGGGTTCAAGTCCTGACTCTGATATTTGCTAGCTGTTCGAAGCCCAACTAAACTCTGCTTTTGGGACCCTCACTTTCCTCGTCTCTACATTGGTAACAAAACTCTGTCTTTTATCATATGACTGGGCTTTCTTAAGAATCAAGGTTTCTAGATCTCTAGATCTGTGCTACTTTAAACTGTGATCCACAGACCAGTGGCAGGAACAATAGTTGCTGGATAGAAATAAAGAATCTTAATCTTGTCTTCAAATTTACTGAATAAGAAAATGTATTGTAGCAAGGTTTTCCAGGGGTTTGTGTGCACTTTACAACTGAGGATACAGCGAAAGTTTGAGCTCTAAGGCGAGGCACACACAGAGGGGTTGCTCTTTCTCTTCACTTCTGTGTTCTTTCTCTTTTCAGCTGCCCTGCAAGGGCAATCAGATCACCACTCCCTTACTCTTTGGATGAGTTTTGCAATGGTTTTGTACTATGAAGGGATAATGTGCTGCACATACTGTCTAATATTGAACACTGCTGTGGGGGTGTTAAGTAGGATCTGTGGTGGTACCTTGAAATAAAACCCAATGACTATTATACCGAATAGAATAAAAGAAGATGAAAAGTAACCTCTTATCAGCTCCAATTAATTTTCACCCCCAAATATGTTTGCTGCAAACTTGGAAAATGACCTTTGGGTTTCAGAGATTTTTGGGTTTGGGGATGGCCGATAAAGACTGGGGCTATGAGTTCCTCAGTGATGTGACGACTTTGATCTTGTCAAATTCTGCAGCGTGAATTCCATCAGAGCAGCGTCTCCCTTGACGAAGCCTGTGTAGACTGTGGCTGAACCAGAGCTAGGAAGAGGAGAGACACCATTTTCTGAGGTGCTGCTTGGCACATTCTGCCTCTATAGACTCTTCTTTCTCTCCCTATGCTTGAGGCAGATGAGCAGTTTGGGGAGAGAAGCAGCTCATTTTCTCCAGGCTTGGAATTTTAAGCCTGAGGTCACATTATAGTCCCTTCTCCACAACACAGAGAACAATGCATGTTTCCTAAAAAGAAGACTTAGCTTAAAAAAAAAAAAAAAAAAAAAAAAAAAACCACCACCACCACCAACAAAAAAAACACCACTCAGAAGTCATATAAAGAACTCAACAAAATGGAGGTGTCTCTCACTGATGACACTGACAATGAGGGCTTTTTTAAATCAGAGGAAGAAATGTGCATAGGCTAAAATTTCTCTCAAAAGATGAAGGAACTGTACTTCCCAATCCAATCTTTGCCACTTTCCACCACTTATACATACGACCCTAAACTTACTCAAATTCCGTCCGAGGGCTTCCGTGGGCAGAACACTTGGATTTCTTTTCCAACATGGATCTCTTTGTGGTAACCCACTAGGAAAAAAATGAAATGGAGGCAAAACCCACTAATGTAACTTCGTCACTGTCATTTGAAGAAAGGAAAAGAAAGTTCCACCTACAAAGAAACAGTCTTTGAAGAACTGTAAGGTTTAATAGATGATGGAAAAGAATTAAGGTTTCTGGTTCAAAAGATTTGGCTTCTGACCTCAGCTTATGCCCAGCTGCTCAGAGGACTCGGGACATCCCCATTTAGCTGCAGTTCATGCAGTTTGTGGGTAGATAGTGCTGGGAAATATGAACCAAAGGGATTATGGCTTTTCTCCCAGAATTATCTCCCATTCACCACCAGAGCCCTTTCAGAGGCAGTATGACTAAAATAATCAATTCAAAGTTGAGCCAGCTCTGGAGCATTACATAAACTTGTGTCTGATCTCCTCCAGAATTTTTCTAACACAGATAAAATTTCTAGATGCATCGCTTCTCTTAACCATATTCGACTTTAAGAGGTCATTGCCCCCAAGCTACAGAGCAGGAAAATAATGCTGAGGAAAGTTAAGTAAATTGCCAAAGACAGCTAGGACTCCAAATTCCAAATATTATGCTCTTTAAAACTATGTGGCTTCTAGTTTTGTCCTTAGCCTTTGTGCAGTAGAAGCCCTAAAGTTCCGGATACAAGAGGAGGGCTGGGCAGGCAATGTCAGTGCTGTGCATGGAGAAAGGTGTTGGGCGAAGTGGGAGAGAGGTGGTAGGGCTGGGCTTGGTGTGTCCACATACAATGATTTATGACTCCTTTTCAACCTGCCTTCTATCTCCCTCCCAGGGATATAAGGGAGATAATCATAGGATTATAGTGATGAAATGAAACTCCTAAAGCCATTCAATCTATCCCCCTGCCTTCAGGCAGTGGTTCCTTTAAACTAGACAATTTTCTCTTTTTGTTTCAAGATCTTAAAAGGAGGAATTTCCAAATCACTTAAAGATACCTGTGACAGGGGCTCACGAGTTTCATAGTGATTAATCTTTTTGTAATGATAAATGCAAATTAATGTCCAATTTTTATTAAGTGTTTATATTGTGCTCTATGCAAATATGTGTATATGGGGGTGTATGTATTTGCGTGCATGTGTGTTAAATGTTTCAGGGTGTCAGAGATAGCACAGCCTTACATTTCTTATAATGTTCTTGAATCATAAAAGAGTAAAAGCATTTCAAAAATTAAAAACCAATAAAGATATTAAAAATTACATGCTTAGTACCAGCATTCTGCTTCTGGTTCTGTTAGAAATTAGCCACATGACTGCAAATCAATAGATCTCTCTGATATTTAACTTCTGTCTTATAAAGCTAGGGATCATACAACCTTGCTTATGGGTGCTTAGTGGCCTGAATAATACAGATTTTAAGTGGTAGAGAATTTGAACCTGATAGGCCCTCAGAAGGGGCCTGCTCTTGGGGAGATTGGTTTGTGTAGTTGTTGGAATGGAGGAGGGACTTCATTTGGTCCTTAAAGAATAGATTGTCTTGGTTTATGGAGGGAAAGCACATTCCAGGGAACAGGGTAAAGCAGCAACATTATTTTTGACCATCCAGTGAGGAGTCAGCTGAGGGTGCAGATTAGAAGGAAAGAGTGAGATCAAATCACCTAAGATTCTGAGATTTGAGGTTTTTGTCATAACATTAAAAAACAACAAAAGGTGCATGAAAAATAGGAAAAGTAGAGAGGAAGAAATTACATACATAGAACATTTTCAATATCCCAGGTCTTATGCTTATGCTTTAAATATACAACCCTCACAATCATCCAGAAAGTGCGAAGTAGTTTCTGTGATGTAGCGGTTCATCTTATGTGTCATTTTCACTGGGCTGAGGGATTTCCAGATTCTGGAAACATTATCTCTGGGTGTGTCAGTGAGGGTTTTTCTGGAAGAGACAAACGTTAGAGCTAGAAGACCCAGGAAAGATTTAACTTGATCAAGGTGAGTGGGTGCTGTCCAATCTGTTGAGGAGCCTAAACAGAATAAAAAGGTGGACAAAATCACTCTCGTGTAGCGGAACGTCCAGCCTTGACTGCCCTCAGATGCCAGGTTATCAAGCCTTTGAGCTAAGTCTGAGACTCACACTGTTGGCGTGGACTGGTACCACACCACTCCCTTTCCTGGGCCTCCAGATTGCGACTGGCAGATCGCGAAACTTCTCAGACTCTATAAGCCCATAAGCCAATACCCCATAAGAAATCTCTGCTGTGTATCTTGCTGATCTGTTTCTCTGGGAAACTCTAATATACCCAGCCTCCAAATGATGAAATAAGAGTCAAGAAAATTATGTAATTGGCCTTCAGTCACCCTGTAAGTAATTGGTTTCAAAGCTGATTTCTGGATGTGCCAGCATGTGAACTGATATGTATTATTCAGATTTAATGAAGAAATGGAGTGGAATCGCCTAGAATGAAGGAGGGCAGAGGGGCAGGTGTTCTAAAAGATACTCTAGAAGAATTCTAGGGAAGGCAGATTGGTTATGGGTAATACTAGAAATGAACAAATCAATATGACAACATACTTGGAATATGAAAAGCTTGGAGATATTTGATTCCCCCAATATCAAGCAGGAAGAGAAGAGGGTTTAGAAATGTTTGGGACTCATTTTGGATATGGGGAGTTTGGGATGAAATTTCCTTGATTGCCATGTCCAGAAGGATGCTGGAACCAAGATGTGGGAAAGTTGGTATGAAGGCAAAGATAAAGGGAAAACTCAAAAAATTATTGTTAGAGTGTTAATTGAAATTTCAAGGAAGAAGAAACTCTACAATGAAAATAGAAAAGAACACTTTCAGGAGACAGATGGGAATGCAAACAAAATGTGTACATTAGGCTGAGGATGTAGCTCAGTCGTAGAGCACTTGCCTAGAATGTGTCAGGATCTGGGATCCATTCCCAGGTCCACACACACACACACACACACACACGTGCGCGCGCACGCACACACACACACACACGCACGCGAAATAAAAGAAAAATAAGGAGAAGAAAAAAACACCAGGAGAGCAGAACAGAGGATGGGGAACGTGATGCAGGAAGGATGGGGAGTAAGAGGCGTGCAGAACTCATTAATCCTCAGAAATTCAAAATTACAATTGAGAATTCTATTTGCATGGAGATAGAAAATGTCATATGATTTGTTTTCTTGGATCATTTCAGAGTTTGTTTTTTTTTTTTCTTTCTTTTGCTCTTTCTTCAGGCAAATGGTATAACCATGACCCTTGGGTTTTCTACAAGAGAAGAGATATATTATAGACCTTGCTCTGATAAAAACTAACATCTGAAAACAATACACATTGCTAGGTTTCCGAGGATGTTAGCTGCTGAAACTGTTGCCCAGTCTCAAACTCTTCGTGTGAGCCAGCTCTGTGCTAGGCACCGGTTCTGTGGGTGAGCTTCCACTCGCCCACACACCGCCATCAGCTCACCGGAGGGCAGAGAGCAGCAGAGGGCAAAGAGTGGCCCTGGGATATAAGGACAGTTAGTGGCTGCACTACTTCAAGTCTTGTTCTCTGCTGCACAGTCAATAGAGGCTGAGGTGAACTGCAGCTCATTTTCCAACAGTGTGACTCTTGATTCCGTAAATGAGCCCCAAATGAATGTTGACTCTAGCCCAGGAAGACATTTTCCCCAAGGCGGATTGGCGGGGAGCTCAGGGGCTTTGCTTCTTTCTCCTGCAGAGATCATCTGTTGGGATCAGGTGGGTGCCTCCCCAGAAATCAATATCTTTGGAGAGTGGCTGGGTCAGGGAAGGGCAGCAATGTGCTGGGCAGTTCCTGGTTTCTGTTTCTTTGGTTTATTCTTTTACCATTCAAACAGAGTGCTTTCCCACCTGCTCAGAGGAGGTAAATCCAGCCTAGTGGAAATTAGCACAGATTTAATTATGTACGCTGTGTGTCCCCTCTTCTCCTGATACTCACTGCATGGGCGAATGGGAGTTAGGGAAAAATCACAGTAGCTGCTTCTTTGCAGATATTTTTCTCCATCCCCCACTTGTATATAAAGAAGCTTTTATAGTCTAGATATCTTTATGCATGCAGCCAAATATAGAGGAGAAAAATCCTTTAAAAAATTAATCATCATCTATTTTTCTTAGATGAAAATTTCCTCCACTTTTGTCCATATAAACACAAAACTACCCTCCTGCAAGTTGAGATGGTGGCAGTTCCTCAACGCAGTTATATTTTGCAGATAACAGGATTAGCTTGGATGTGGGTAATAAGTTGGTGAATCTCCCCCCGGCCATTTCTCAACACTGTGAGAGCACTAATCCTTTATGCTTTGATGTCTTCTAGTTTTCCATCAGGTGCGCCACGGACTATTTGTCCTGGGGCAGTCAGCTCTCTTATAAGATCTTATAGTGTCCTCATTAGCTGCGCCTATTTACCCAGCCAGCCTGTTGAACCCAATTTATAGTTTATGTGATTAATTCCCAAAGTACAGTAAACCCTAGCTGTAAGGCTCTCTATTATATGACTGCATCTCCTTTAAGGGCAAACACAAGCTTCAGTTCTTTTGCTATATGACTGCATCATATATAATACCCTAATAATTTTACTCTGGACGACACATTAAACATCTTTCTATACACTTTCTTTATAGCACACAGCTCATAAAGAAGAGAATGTTACACATTGGACTATGGAGTACTAACTATCTGAGGAAGTCATTTGGATTTTTGCTTTAAAAGTATATTTTGGCTGAAATTACTGCATAGTACTACTACCAGGTTAAACAGTGAATTGCCAAGCCACGTTACTGTACAACTCTTTATCTACTGAATTATAATTTTGAAAAGGCTTAAGAGGTAGTATGGCAGCACAGACCCATGGGCTCCTTTTCATCTTCAGCGTGCAGGCTTGGAAGATAAAAGGTTTAAGCAAGGATGTGTGCGTGCGTGTGTGTGTGTGTGTGCGTGTGTGTATGTGTATGGAGAACGAGAGAGCAAGACAAAGACAGAAACCAAAATGAGGCAAGCAGCACTCAAAGCAACCTGTGTCGACTTTTTGGAATTTTTCTTATAGCAGGAAGAATTATGGACAAGTCACACTTGGTAGGAAGTCAGGTAACAAATAAACAAGAAAACCCCAACAAACCCAAGGTTCTCATCCCCCAGGGACATCTGGCCACGTTGGAAGATGATTTTGGTTGTCACCACTTAGAAGTACAGGGGCGCTACTGGCATCTAGTCACTGGAGTTCAGGAAAATTGCTGAACACCCTACAGGTAGCCCTCGACAACAAAAAATATGCAGCTTCAAATGTCAACAGAGTTGAGAAAGCATTCTGATGTAATATATACAGTGGTTTTTTTTTGTATTTGTTAAATATGCTTCCAAAAAACAAGAATAAGGAGAATGGTGTAATTTTGTATGAGAAGATCAGGATAATAAATTGCATAAAAAAAGAAACTTCATTTTTGTTCTTAAATCTTAAAAAAAAGGTGTGAAATTTGAGAAAATATGAAGAAACAGTTCATATTTGGCATCTATTTGTGCAAGGAAAACAGATCAGGGTCAATTATTTCTACTGTAATTGCTTAAGCCTTTCATTTCTTTTTTACTATCTGCCTTCTAATTTGGTGCATAACAAAATTAATAGGTGGGTGGTTAAAAAAGTGTGCAGTATGATTTAATTCCTTCATTTTTCAGCTCACTGGCAGCCCTGAGAACATGCTCCATGGGCTGAGATTCGAGTCAGAATGTCTTTGAAACAATCAGCAGGTTTGGGGTTCACGTACATTATCTCTATGCTATTTCTTTTTTCTTTCTAGCTCTGTTCGTCTTCACTCTGTGATGATGGAGAGCGATAGGTATTTGCTACTGCATTGCTTCTTCATTCATTTGTAATCCCCCAACTTTTGTTGGGGCACTTTCATAGGTGATAGTCTTCATTTACAGATGATTAAGCTGAAGTTGTAAGGGGATAAAAATGGCTCAGAAGAGACGAAAAATGCTGTGCTGTGAGGGGAGATCCCAAAGCAGCATCTCTCAGAGCTACACCCGCCCGGCATCTCTGTCTTTTATCCAGGAGAACTGCACATTTGATGCTGTAAAAGTTGCCAGACAAGTGCCTACATATATTCTGGACTAGTTTTCCTTTTAAAACAGACTTAAGTAACAAATAGTTTATCTATAAAATACAACATTTTGGAGAAACATTTTGTTTCCAGGTTCTGGTTCTGTGGGCCAGCCTTTAAACTGTGCATCATTCAGGGTTTCAGGAAGAGGACTTCGGGCTCTTTGTTAACTGTATCTTCTGAGGGCCTAGTAAGGGAAGTTAGGTCCCTTCAGTGCACCAGGTCCCACTGCTGACGGCATGAGCCCCTCCGTGACCCAAGTGTCACAAAGCCGTCGCGTGAAGTTTTTACCCAAATGGGTCAAAAGGTGATTACAGAGAAACTTGATGACTCTTCCCATAATGCGCTGGAGTGTATGAATTCACTGGGAATATGACATACAGACAGAGTGGATTCTGTCCAGGAATGTGAGCAGGCGGTCTCCTATTTGGAATGGTGGCATTTATAGAAGCCAGCGAGTCTTTCCCCAGAGATAGCGCTACCTTGGCTTTGTGTCGTTTAAATAGTCTGGCTGTTGGTTTGCTGTCTTCTGCAGACCAAGTAGTAAGAGTAGACTTCCTCAGAGGAATGTAGGAAGAATCATTCATAAAATACCCTATAAAGTTTTTATGGAACTCCATAGTACTATAGTAAATTTGAAGCTGGTACCTTTCAGTTCTAAAAGTATCTTATTTTATGATGCCAAACAGAGAATTATCACAATCCGTAAAAATTCAGTTGGTAGTAGAATGTCCTAGGGCAGAACATGATTCTGAGTAGGTAATACCGCATATTTTTCTTCTCTTTTTCAAACTATAGTCAGTTCTTAACTTTCTTCATAAATAGAAAATGAAAATCATCTCTAGGAAATAAAATTCAAATATGTCTTGCAATTAACGATATAGACCAGGCATTGCAAATTATTAAAATCAGGTTACATTTTTAAAAGAATGTAGTAATGATAAATCACATTGAAGAAGTACCTACTATGTCCTAGGAATCATGCTAAGCATTCTGAACATTTAGTTCCTACAATAAACAGATAAAGTAAATTGCTACTGTTGCCCATTTTACAGGTGAATAAACTGAGAGTCACAGGCCATGTGACTTACTTATACACCATAAAAGCAGTGATAAGATTCAAATTCAAATCTTTCTGATGCCAGATTCTGAGCTTATCACCCTATTTGCTGAGCGCTCCTACTTAGAAGAATTTCGTTTGGGACTAATGCCATTTTAGTATCTGTTATTGGAGCATGCTGCAATGAAATCTCTTGAACTTAGCATCCAAAGTATATTTTTAAGCTCAAAGTTGAAAACGGACACTCGTAAAAGTCAAACTGACTCTAAGAAATGCGTAGAAAATACTGTTTTATAGTGTTCTATTACTTGCGGAAATTTGGCGAGCGTTGTGGGAATGGTTCCTGAAAGTGCAACATTGTGGAACGTTAGCAATGTCTTGCAGAATAAACTTTTTCTCCCCTGCCTGAAGGCGGAGAGGGCTGAACAGATCAACATGGGGCTCAAGGCACAGCAGCCCTGACTATGATGGAGAACCCAGAATCAAGAGTGTGATAGCCGTAAGGATAACAAGGCAGTATATGCCTTTCCTCCCAAGCATCAGCAGCAGCCTGACCCCTCAGGTTTCCCCTCCCCGAACCCCTCAACACTGGACACCGCATGATCGATTTAATTTCTCTGGAGTTTTCCAGCGCTCTGTCAAGTGGTCTCAGCATATAGAGGTTGGGGACGCACAGAGTCTTCTGGGTTTAGGAGACTGAGAGAGTGAGAAAAAATCATAAAACAAAGACTGTGTTACGGGGCATCTGCTTGTGCACCATGGACACGGGAGGCGAGGGCAGAGCAGCTGTGGGGTCAGTCGAACTCTCACAATGTTGAACTCCGTGGGGACTTGGATTCCCCAGACATCTGCTGGGCTAAAGATCCATGCAGGATCAAAGGGGCTACCGAATTGGAGAAATGTGACTTTCTACTGCCAACCGTAGCTAATGTAATTGAAGGAGAAAGTATCTTAGAGCTGCTGCTTAGGGACAGGTAAGATTTTATGGAAAATAGGAAAACAAGAGGCTGATTTAATACTCTGGCCCGTGTGATGATGTATACATTGTAGAGTAAAAATGAGTAAACTGAATACAAGGGTACTAGAGAATTAAACTCCGAGGGAGCACATTAAGGAATCAAGGAACTACAAAAGACAATATTAAAGCTCAAGAGACTGGTAGACGGCCAAAGCAGTCTGAAGGACAGTCATAATCACAACTTTCTAGATTGCAGTCCTTCAGAAAGAAACGTGGAAGAATAAACTGATAAACTTGCTGAGACTCTGCGAAAATTTTGTGTGGATGATACAGTGCTGGCCAGGAAATACCACATTAGTTAAAGCTGTCAGGGCAGTGGAGATAAGGACACTGAGACATCTAGAATCGATCAATGATAACAAGAGGGTTAAAGAGAAGAGGGGATTTTATAGAGATATGCTAGCCAAATGGAAACGATCAGAGAGAAATTTGTCCAGAGTATCTTACTGGGAGTTCAGCAAGGCTGAGAGTTCAGAAGTCATGGATTCAGATTTTAATTACAGTTCTTTGTGAGATATGAAGGCCATGACTTGGCTTCTTGGTATCAGAAGTTTCCTGTTTAATGAGATAGGAACCAGCTTTCAAGTAACTACCAGTAAGTAGAATAGAAATGTATCTCCTGGTGAGATTTCTGAAAAGTTTCAACCTCCTCTAAATGCCACTGAAGCTGTAATTTTGGGCTTTATTCAGTAGTAAATTCAAGATGTGCCTAGCAAGGGTATTTACCAAGGGTACATGGGTACTTTCCGTAGGAAAGGCTTTGAGTTGTACCTTTGCTATTCAGAGATGGGGCACCAATAGAAATGGATGGAACTGGCTAATGGGGGAGCTTGGAACACAGCTGTGTCCAACTCATAAACTGGTCTCAAGAGTGGTACAGGATGGTTGTGATTCTCACTGTATCACTTTTTTAAAGCAACCAAAGAAAGCAAAATGATAAACCAGGAGATACTGGTCATTCTTACCTTTTCCTTACACAGACAGTGATTGTTGAGGGCAATAATTACTGGCTGTAGGAGAGAGAGAAGAGAGAGAGAGAGAGAGAGAAACAGAGACAGAGACAGAGAGAGAGAGAGAGAAAGGAATTGATCTATATATCTTTTTTTTTTGCATGGGGATACTCTCCCAGTTTAAAGAGTCAAATGGAGTCCCCTACCCCAAATGTAATAGAAGAGTCTTACACCTTTGCAGAACTATGAAATAGTTGACGTGGAAGGGGCCTTAAAAGTAAAGTAAATTCTGCCTCCTCTTTTATCTGGTGAGAAATTTAGGCTCAAGAAAATGTTTACCCCATTTATCTCCTTAGTGTTAGACTTGGCTGACTCATGGCATTAAAATGACTTGTGGTATGGCCATGACCAGAAAGCAGTTTTCCTTGCCTAGGCTTCCTGGTCATTCATTTACTCTCATTGCTTTTCCCTCCTGCCCCACTCCTTTTCTCTTCTCTCTTTTACTCTCATGTTTTGGAAAAGGAAATAATATATATCACTGATAAAACAATACACATTCCGCCACTCAGGGAGAAACCCTAATAAAATGCATACTGATATGTGAAAGCACTCTAATTTTCAAGAAAATATAATATATAAAATTAAACTACTCTTCCTTACTCTTCTCTCTGTGGCATTATGGTCCTCTATCCACTTCTAGAGTTAATGAAGCATGTTAGATGGATATTTCTTGTTCTTTTTAGTCTTTTTACACATGCGCATTTGAATCCACTGGACCTATCTAGTATTATGGTGTATGTGGTTAAAAATGTAAATGGTTTCCTATCACATACACAGCTCTCAGCTTGCTTTTGCTTCTAGATCATGTTTTTGGGATCTATGTTGACATAGTATTGATCTCGTTAACTCCCCTTTAGTGCTGTATGGTATTT
>PVJO010030713.1:0-15176 GCA_004026905.1 Hystrix cristata | reverse complement strand
TCCTCAAAACAATGACTACTAAAATTATCATAACCACGATTATCATTATTGCCAGTATTGTTACCACGAATCTTTTGTCTCTTCTGTTTACTTCAGTAAAAATCTCGCTGTGTCAAGAAGTTTTCTTTAATCTCTCTCATTCCAATATCCTCTCTTCTGAGATTTTCCTAAGAACGGATAGAAAAGTGACTAACACGAGTGGAATTTTTGAAAAGTGGGGGCAGTTGCTGTCCTATAACTGGAGGAAGCAAAAAGGATGGACTCCAGGTCCCTCAAGGTCCGCATAAGTGTCACTGAGGTTTGTTTTATTATGAGAACAATTTAGATAATAACAAGATTTATATATGATTCCACGGCAGTAAGCACCTTAGAATGTCTAACAGGGTTAATGACAAAAAGAAGTAAGAGTTTTTGTGGAAATACTCGAAGTTTATCCTTGGAATTTTAAGGCCATTTTATTAAAAAAAAAAAACCTATAATCTGAAAGTTCTGTAATAAGCTAACAAAACTGGAAATAACCTCTTATATTTTGTTATAATTATTATATTGTTGCAATATCAACTATTAAAAATGAAGATAAATTTAATGTATTTACCAATTAAAAGTGTTGTAGAGCTCGATCCTCAGCACCCCCCCCAAAACACTGAAAAGTGTTGTAGAAATTAAAGGGAAATTCCATAACCCTTATTTTCCCAGTAAACTAAATAACTGTGGTACAGTAATTTAAAAGCTTTAAAAAAAATCGCCATTGAAGGGCTGGGGATTTAGCTCAGTGGTTCAAGGGCTTGCCTAACAAGCACGAGGTCCTGAGTTCGATCCCTAGCACACACACAAAAAAAACAAAACAAAACAAAATCGCCATTGAGTTTACTTACTCCAAGTCAAGTAAGACAAATCTCTAAATTATCCCAAGAGAAAACTGTGGGATAAAATGTATTCAGTCTGTCTTCATTGACATATGTACTGATTAAAAGACTATACTCCATGGAAGGAACCATTTGTAATACTGGGGAAGAAAAATCAAATACAAATGGTGCATTCCTTAAGCACGTATCAGGCTTTGGTTTTGCCTTCAAAAGGGGCAAATGAAAGATTTATAGTATCTCAAACAGAAGGCCATAGAAATCTCTGAAGATGAGGTAAAACTTCGGTGGAGTTATTTCCCATTATCTGCTCCAAACACACACACAATGCTTTCTGCTGAGTGCTCTAGTTCCTCATGAAGAAATTCCTAATACTGAACTGCACAATTTGTTCTCTACCATCTTGTGAATGATTCATGTTGATTATGTTAGTGCTGAATTTCTGCATTGTTATAATTTTGGATTTGCTCTGGGAAAAAGTCGGTAACTCTTTTCCTACAGATATTTAAGTTCACCTTTTAACTGATAAACGCAGTGCTAAAAGTAGCATCGAAGGGTAAAATAAACACACCCGATCTCAAACAGATTATATTGTCAGAATTCATATTTGAGAAAATTCATTTTGAAGAAAAAAAGGATGAAGGAATTTCAGCCAGAGAAGCTGTTTGGTGTATTGTGAGGAAAAAAAAAAAAAAAAAGGCAAACTGATTTCGCAGTAGTTCAGTGTTGTTTTACAGAGTTTAGTGAAAACTAATCCAGAGGACATCAACACTTCAGGTATTGCAAACACAAATTAAATCCACCTAAAGTTGGTATGTGGCAACTAAATATGTTTGAACACTACAGATGTGCAAGGTAACAGTTTTTTAATTTAAACTTGGAGATGTACATTTTTAATAACCTGACTATCCTTCTCTACACACCTAAAAGTTACTGTACCAGTGAAATCATTGGGGAATTTAAAATAATACTTAGAATATGTCTTTTAAGCTAAGATTTAAAAAATCCCATGCACTTTTCAGATATTTCAATATAGGCTTTGTAAATTTATACTGAGCAGTGATTTTGTGAGAATAGTGTACATCTTTTTAAAATATCACAATAATTTTGTCTTCTTGTGACAGTGTTTCTGTCTCTTCAGCAGAAAAAGTAACCAATTCAACATATAACCCCCATATAATTTGTCTTTTAATACACTTGTCATAAATAATATATTCTCACTGAAAGTCGAGAGAGACAGATAAATATGGGAGAAATTGCAAACACAGTACAAATGTTTGTTGTGGCCATTCAGTTTTTATTATTTTCTCTCTAGTTTCATGATCATATGCAAGACAGTCATTTCAATCTTTTTGGCAAGATTATGAATATTTTTCTCACAGGAAAATTTTGAGAAAAAAAATAATTGCCTTCTACCTCAGATCAAAAGAAGACTGCAACTCCATGGGAGGTCTTTTGATTCTTTCTAAGTAACCCACTTCTAATAATATTCCCTTATTTTCTTTATTAAAACCTTCCTTTGATTTGAAAACCAGATTGGAATCCAGAACCCAGGTGAAGATTTAACAGAGAAGCCTTATAGTTTGTGTTGTTGTATTTTTACTGGTAGGTTTTTTGGGGCCATTTTTTTTCTATGAAAGACACGTGGGAAAGGATGGCTATTGTTTCTCTGCCTAGACCTTTTTGGGGAAGTTTAGCAAAGTGTCACAGATCCCACATGATGTGATCTTCTGCTGCGATGCATGAGGGAACCCTGCTGCTAAGCAAGTCGTGTTTTCTTCTTTATGTTCTCAGTGTGCTACTTTCGTCAGGGCAGGGCTTCCATGAAGACAGCTCTGTTCCCCAAAACATAAGGCAGGGCTTCTTCTTGAGGCAGCACAGAAGCCCAAGAAAGCATTATTTTTCTGCTAAATATTTTTAGAAGTGAAAGACAGTATGTGCCACCCTAACATTTTAGCTGGATATAGGAATTGCAGAAGAGGGAGAAAGTAATTCTAAGACAATAGCTTCAACAATGATCTCTCTACCTCCACCGTGACTTCTCAATCTTTATTCCAGTGAGATTACCTTATTGACGTAGCAGTAGGAAAAAATTGTGTTCTTATTGAAGAAATGCGGATTATTGAAAACAAGCAGTTCATTTCTTGAGAACAATACATAAAAATTATATATTTTTCAAATTATTTTAATCACTTCCATCAGAAATTTGGAGTTTTCCCTGTCATGCTTATTTTCATGTTGTTAAGAACTGAATCATGAATAATGAGTGAAGTAAATATAACCTGTGGTGTTTATGGAGACTTCAGCGTATCCCACACTGTGTCTGCTGATATCAAAAGACCTGAATGATTGTTGTCATTGAAGAGGCTTCAAAATTAACAAACATTTGTGAAGTCTGGTTGTATAATGTTTCCCATTAGAGACTTTGATTTTCATGCAGTAAAATTTAAGTGACATAACTGCAAGTAATAGAGTATTCTCTGGAGGTATATAAAAATGAAAACCAAATTGCATGTAAACACTCATTATTGTTGTTTTACAGCACATTCCTCTTGAGACAAATAGTTTAATTAAGGTACAGAGAGGATATAATTCCTGTGGTCTATAGTAAGAATAAAAATACTGTGTATTCCATCCTTACGTTACAGTTCGGAACTGCTAGAAGCCTAAAAGCCCAAGAAAGAAAAGAGGATCAGCTTATGGTTCTAGGTATGTTCTCCTGACCATAATTTCTTGTAAAATACATTGTCAAGGAAAGGAGATACTGTAGTTTCGATTCCTTGGATCTTATTTGATCATTGACTTTTTATGCAAATCAAAATGAGTGAAAATGTGTATGTGTAAAAATATGAGTAAAAACTGAGTAAAAATATGTATATAAGTGGCTGGAAATATATTCCCTCTCAAGCCCTTAGAAGAAAGTCACACAATTCAAGTGATCAAGGTAGAACACACTCATATTTTACTTTATACACTCAGGCTTTATTTGAATCTTTACAATTGTCTTCATACGAGGCTGCCATGCAGTTTGCCGATATAAGTACAATATTTATAAGACAAAAACAAAAAAAAAGATGTGAAGTTAAAGAAATCGTATTCTATGTTTCTGTGAAAATTGTATAACATCTCCAACTCAAAAAAAAAGAAGGAATATACATCAATTACACTGGGGTGATGACTTAGAAAGATGGAACAGAGGAATGCAGGTGTTTAGCTTCTCATGTCATACTGATTCTAGGGAAGCCGCTTTGCTGATGTTTGACACACTGTTGTGTTACAGAATTGGATTCCTAAGTACGACCTACCTTCTCTGCTGTGTTCACAGATGTCTGGCTCTGAGTTCACCGAGAATGGAAACCAGTCCCTCTGCACTACATTTACATTTGTGGCTTTTTCTTCCCTAGCAGAGTTACAAATTGTGCTCTTCATCGTGTTCTTAGTCACGTACTTATTTACTGTGGGAGGAAACGTCATCATCATCGGTCTGATCTGGGGCACCCCTTCCCTGCACTCTCCCATGTATTTCTTCCTGGTGAACCTCTCCTTTCTGGAGATGTGCTACATCACCAGCGTGGTGCCTCAGATGCTGGTGCACCTGCTGGTGGAGAACAAGATCATAAGTGTGGGGGCCTGCGCAGCCCAGATGTACATATTTGCCATCTTGGGACTAACAGAATGCTGCCTGCTGGCCGTCATGGCTTATGACCGCTATGTCGCTATTTGTTACCCACTTCACTACACTCTCCGGATGAGCCCTCCTGTCTGCGTGAAACTGGCTGCAGTATCTTGGATCACCGGGGTGGCAATGGAGGCAGCCCAGATCAGCTGGATCTTCAGTTTGCCTTTCTGTGGAACGGGAAAGATCGAGCATTTCTTTTGTGACATCATGCCTGTAGTGAAACTGGCTTGTATTGATACTTCCCAATATGAGATAGTGCTTTTTTTTCTTTCCTTGATCTTTATTATGAGCCCCTGTATTTTCATTCTGTGCTCCTATGTGCGCATACTTGTAACTATCTTCAAGATCCCTTCAGCAGCTGGCCGGCACAAAGCTTTCTCCACGTGTTCCTCTCATATCCTAGTCGTTTCTCTGTTCTATGGCACATCTTTGTTCACTTATGTCCAACCCAAGAATTCACACACTCCAGACACAGACAAGGCCACAGCACTCATGTTCACTGTGGTCACACCCGCTCTGAATCCTGTCATCTATACTCTGAGGAACAAGGAAGTGAAAGAAGCCTTTCTCCGGGTAACATGCTGGAAACCTCTCAGACAAATGGACTAATCTAGTTCTAGTCCCTGAAAATCTTCCTCCTATGCAGAGAGGTTACCCAAGACTTTATGACCCCTCTACCACTACATATTGTCATTGATACTTTTATAGTCTAGCAACCAGAGGACACTCGAGTTTCTTTCCTCTTTTCTATTGCATTAACCCAAAGGGAATTATGTGATAGCAGATGATCCAATTGTTTAATTATTCACTGAGTCAACTATATTTGCTGAAGCTCTTAGGTAGTAGCTCATATTTTTTCTCCTTCTGAAGTGGAAACATTATAAAGGTCAGTATGTTTTATACAATTTTACGAGTATAATAAAATACTTTTTGAGGAGGGAAACAAGAAAAAATGAATAGTAAATAATATTTTTTAAAAATATAAGCTTGGAGTATTTAAGGGGGTTGTACTCCTTTGTATTTAAGTCTTTCAGTGAATTACACACCTTTACTTATTCTCTTCTCCATATACTTTAATAATTACACATCTGATATTATAGTTTGTAAACATTGATGAGTGATATGTTATATGACTCAATTTTCAATATTTGAATTATAAATCCAGTGAGGGTTATTATTTATGCAAAACTCATTTCTCTTTCTGCTCTTATTCATCTCTTTCTGTTTTCTTATATGAAACATAAGTTGGGGAACTTTCTTCCTATGTGAGGTTCACTCTTATTACATCTACTGTGAGTCCTCTTTAGGCGTCTTGGTTTAAACATAATTTTATGGGCACTGTCCATACATTCCAGCTCATTAACAATATTATTCTTATTCATTGAATAATATAAAAAGAACTCCATAAGAGATAAAATCAATAACTTTTAAATAAATGTTGTTTTTGTAACTTTGGAGAGGCGTGAGACATAAAAAAATCATTCAGTGGCATTCGGTAAAAATTAGTTACTCTTTTGCGTTACCTCACTGCTGTTATCCAATGAACAACCCTTAATGAAAATGCAATTAATTTCATCGGAAGGGGTTCAGCAGTGAGAAAATGCAACAGCCAAGAAATACACATAATAAATGGTCCATGTTGGTGGTGCGTGTCAGCAATGGCCATCAAATTCAACTCGTGAGGGAAATCTGTTAAACACATTCCTAAAATGTCCCAGCCTCTAGGTTTAGTTAGCTGCAGGATATGTGCATCTGTTTCTGTGAAGGATTGCAGACCTCGATCTGTATCTTCATCCAAGCACTACTGCTCTGCTGCTCACTGCAGCCGACTACTAGACATGCCCTCAGGGAGAGTGATCGGGCTTTGACACCTAGAAAACATGTGGTATTGAATCGTGAAGTGGAAATAAGTTTGAAGAGATTTAGGAGGTGTTAATGTCAGTGAAATCTACAAATTTGCTGCACGGAAGTTAACAGTTATACTATTACTGTTATACTATTATCAAAAGAGGGTAAAGCATAGGTATGTATGATAGAAATTGGGTTAAATATAAGATAACCATCATATCGCTGTAATTCTTTTTCTCTTTCATTTTCTGCCTTTGTTTGGGGAGTACGAGGATAGTTTTGGAAGGATAGAGCTACATACATACATACATACATACATACATACATGCATATATATATATATATCACAGACATTTTACAGGAGAAAAATTAAATCATGTCAGCAATACTATCTAATTAAAGTTCAACTTTCTATTTGACTAATGATTCCTTTTATGTTTCTGAAATTATTGTATTTCTTAGAGTAACCATCACAAACACAAATGTAACATCTTAAAAACACTCCCTTTATAATAAATATAAGTGAGATTTCGAGATTCCTGTATGAAATTCTGTTCAAAGGACTCTTCACCTTTTAATATAGTTTAAAACAATACAATAATTGATGAAGCAATTTTTAATGTAATGCCTGTAGGTTGTGGTGACTAAATGTTTCAATCATCTTGAAGAATCAGCCAGTAAATGCCTAAACATTAGTAGTCCCACAAAACAGATATTTGTTTTGACTTTGTTAATGTTGACAAGCTTTGACAAAAGTCGGTGCATTTAAATTGTGTTGATACTCACCTGCAGTCAGAAAACGATTTTTCTTCAAGAATTTATTGTATTTCCAGCAATTGTGAGTCTACTTCCAGTGATAATTTTTGCTTCTACATGCTCTATATTCTTATACTCAAGAGAAATCAATCAATTAAAATATTATTGAGAAATGAGCTCAGTCTTCTAGATATTGATATATATTTTGGATCTGAAATCCCGAGGTTTAGTTTTTGTTATTGTTTTACTGATTATGTAATTATACTGTTCTCCCATGGCAAATTTCCCCAATATTCTTTTCACCAGTGTTCAAGCAAGTCAAAGAATAAAATAAGTGAACAAAAAGTGAAGGAATTAAATTAAATAACTAAGATCATCTCCACACTCTGGAATGTCACTGATACCCCCATTATCATTTATTGGTTACAGAAAAACATTACAAAATTGCACCCTTGAGTATACGCCTAAATATATATTTCTCAACGTATGATACTGTTATACAAACATTTTCCACTTACCCATTTTTAAATTGTGGTAGATTTTTCGCCCATATTCCTGTTTTCTTATGTATTGAATGCAGAGCATATTGCTTTATTAAAATTGGTCCAGTCAAATTATCACTCAGGTCCTAAGCTTCAGATAAATGGTTTGCTTCCTAGATTTGAGTTTCAGAATGTAAATATGAGAATTAGTTCAGATGATGTCAACCATTTGGGAAAGGTGAACACTAATTAAACTAATCCAAAAGTAGTGTGTAAAGACATATAAACAGGAAGTTTAAACTGGAGTGTGTACATTTTTTAATAGCTTAATCTATTTTTATCTACTAACTTCAAAGTTACTTAGTAGGAGTCAAATTCCTCTGGGAACTAAAAGATTAGCTATTATGTTTCTTTTAAGTAAGATTTAAAATACTGTGTGTATTTTTGAGATATTTTTCCATATAGGCTTTGAAATTGGGGTTGAACAGTAATTTTATGAGAATAGTGTGTATATATTTTAAAGTATGAGAGTATTTTTGTCTTCTTTTGATAATATATCTCTTACCTCTGACAGCACTAAATAAATAATTCAATATACAAGCACTATATGATTTCTATGTAAATTTTTTGTGGATAATAAGTTATATTCTAAATATCAACAATCACAAGTGGCAGTTACTATAATTGGATCTGGGAGAAAATTGCAAATACAAATGCTTTGAATGTGCACTGGATAGTAAATTATTTATTCCCTAATTATATGGCTTTCAGAAAAGTAATTGCCATTTTATTCTTTTTTAGTCAAATGATGACTATTCTTGTTTTGTAGAAAAAGTTTGATTGGTGATTAATTTATAATCATAGTAAAGCATCTATTATAGAGCTTTGGCACATTGCAGATTACATTCAATTTATTTTCCTTGGTAATCCAGTTCTGCTCTTATCACAGAGTTCTGCCTTCTATATCTTCATATTGGGTGAATACAGTTTATAGATACCAGTTTTGCAATATTCTTGATAATAAAACCATTCTAAATTCTTCATAATAAGGATAAAATTATGAGTTCAAGTAGGATTCTAAAGTTTTTTTTACTAATCTACTCCCTTTTTCTTCCTAATGCTTGGGATCAAACCCAGGGTGTATTACTAAGCTACAGTCCCACACCTACCTACTCATTTAGTTTTTAAAAATGTTTAAAGAGTCATAAAAATTTATATTGACTCTTTAGAGATAAAAACTCAGAAGAAATCTGTCTTATTGCACAAAATTGATATTATGAAGTAGAAAATGAGGGTAGATATGTAAGCATTTTGGTTCCAAAATGAATTTTCTTAACTGCTAAATTACAATGACTCTGATTTTTTTTTATTCAGTTTTATTTACGGAGAACATGTATTGGTACATTGTATTCATAGTGATCACATTCATCATAGTTAATTTGTACCTGTACATGATACATCTTGGTTCCCCCCCTTCCCTACTCCTCCCTTCCATTCCCCCTCCCTTCCCTATTTACAGAAGCTTTATTTACATTTTTCCATTTTTTCTCTTTTTCCCTTTCTTTTCTTTTTTCTTTCTTTTCAAAGGGGGAAAAGATGACTCTGATTTTTTAGTATCATAAAAAATGTCCCAAATCATCAAGTCCTATTTCCCCTTTGCTTTTTGCCTCACTTATCTTTCTCCTCTCACATTTACTGCAAGAAATAAAAGGTTTCAGTACTTTGTTAAACTACTTCCTCAGCTAAATATCCAACTCTTTCATTTACAAGTTTTGCTTTCCACACAAATGCAGGAAACAATTCTGATAAACTTTATTCCACTCTAAAGAAACTCTTCTTTATCTTCTGCTAATACACCGATGATTTCCTTCCAAGCCCTCCCTGGCAGGGACTTTAACATCTCTATGTCTACCAGCAATCTGTCTTGGCAATTAAGGTATTCTCATAGTGTTTCTTTATACAATTTTTTATCACCTGCTATACTAAAATTTATCTAGAAGAGACAGCCAAGGACAGTAAAACCAAGAGTACAGGAGACAGTCTGACTTCAGATCTCAAATCCATTCCTTTTGCCTGTACCTTGGAAAATTACTTAATGGCTCTGTATTTAATTTTCTTGGTTTTTACAGTGCAGATAACAATATCTCTTCCAGTGAGAAGAGTTCCATTAAAAAATCAAACATGAACTCAACAATTGGTAAGCACTAAAAATATTATCTGCTATTATTAGTCATAATACTAGTACTATTATTATTATTCTTGATATTACCAGTGATAATAAATTTAAGCCCTCACAAAAATGTTTTTGGAAGACACTACAATGAATTCTATACTAAAAGATACTGTAAGCATGCAGCATTAAAATTACAATATCTTTATTTGTAAATAGCAGACACTCAGGGTTTCGATTAATGTTTTGATTCTATAATTAAAGTTAAATTAAGATTATATTGTTATATTTCCAAAATGTGGGAGAGAAAAGCTTTATTTTCCTTGACTTCTTCACACCAGCTATTAAACGGGCCCATAGTTCTCCCGGCTTAAAAACATAGCAAATAACAACAATAAATAATCTGGTTTTATTCCTTCTTTTTCTCTAGCTAACACTCTGTCTTTCTCTGGCACTCACTGCCAAACTTCCTAAAGAGTTGCTGCTACTTTCTGTTATTTTAGGTTCTAAGGGCTAAGCAATGCAGCTGACAGCAAGATCTCTCAACACAGAGGCCAGCCGTTTATTACAATGTTGAGGTGTGTGGATAAGTACACAACAGGCTGGAGGGAGTCTCCAGCTGGCTGCGCAAGTTGCCCTAATGCTAAAAACAAAACAAAACAAACACGAAAGTTACCAAAAATGACTGCAATGTGTTTCACGTTCTTATCTCTGTTTCAAAAATGTTCTTTAGGGGGTTCACCAAGGGCCAATGTGCAGTTAGAAATCAACTGACAATTAAAAGTTGTTATATTCACAACTTCTTTATTTCAAGAATGAAGGGGCAAAACACTTCACCATTACCCCTAGCAACTCACAAAGAAAATTTGCTTACAGTTTCCACAACTTCCTTTTCTGCTAGCCTAGAAGTCTTGCCTCCAGAAGGAAAAATGTTTCCTCCAAGAGACACAAGAATTCTGCTGAACTGGAAGTTTAGATATCCACATGGCTACTTGGCACTCCTCAACCCTCTGAGTCAATAGGCTCAAAAGGGTATTACAGTATTGACTGGGGTAGCTTACCAGACTACTAAGGGAACACTGGAGTGTCCGTGGACTGTCAGTGCAGGTGGGAAGGACTTTGGGGTACAAGGGATCTCCCAGGTATCTTTTATTATTACAGTGTTTCATGATTGAGGTCAACAGAGTACGGAAACCCAATCCAGGGAAAACTACAACTGGCCAGGAGTCTTTGGGAGTGAAGGTTTGGGTGAACTTGGCAGGTAGACAACCACTACAAACCGATGTGCTTGATGAAGGCGAAAGCAATACAGAATGGATAACAGAAGGTCGTTGTACACACCAGCTATGATCACATGACAACTTACAGAAAGGAGAACTATAATTGTCATGATTATTTCCTCATTACTTTGTTAAGAATGTGTAAGTAAGTATAAGCACATAGACACACATATACTTTTACAAAATCTTTGTTTATATTCCTCTCTTGGTTCTATTTCATGTAATAAAAGATTCACTGACTTTCTAGTAGGATTTAAGTATTTGAAATTTGCATTGTAGTATTCAAGTCATCAGATAGTGAGAAAAGGTAACATTACTCAAGGAATTTACTTCATCTACTGGGGAAGAGATTACTGTGTTTTTTGGTTGTATACAGGATGGGTACACCACATTAGGTGGAATTATTTCTTGTTATTATCCTTATTTGAGATAAGTGTGGTTTAGAGTGATGCATGTGAGTGTCAAGTTGATTGGGGGTGGATTTGTGATGGCTAATTTTAGATGCCAACCAGATTGGGTTGCAGAATACCCGGAAAGCTGATAAAGCATTATTTTGGGGTGTGCCTGCATTGGTGTTTTTGGAAGAGGTTAGTGTGAGTCTGAGTGGACTGAATACGAATGATCCATCTGCCCTCGAGCTGTCGAGTAGCACCCAATCAGCTGGGGCTGAAGAAAGCTCAAGAGAAAAAAAAAAAAAAAAGAAAAGGCCAACATGTCCATCTCCAGGATCCGTGGTGGACTCTCTTCTCCTACCTTGAACCTCAGCACTGTAGGGTCTCTGTCCTTTGGAATTCAGGATTGATACCAGCAGCTCTGGGGGTTCCCAGGCTTTTGCCCTCAGACTGAGAGTTACGCCATCAACATTCCTGTTTCCTAGAGCTTTAACTTGGCACTGAACTACCCAATCACCATCCTAGTGTCTATGGCTTATAGATGACTTGTGGTGAGACTTCTCAGATTTCATATCTATGTGAGATAATTCCTTAAAAATACCCTCTGGTCATCTATCTATGGTATCTATCTATCTATCCATCCATCATCTAGCCATCTATCATCTCCATCTTTCTCCCCTTGACTCAGTGTCTTTGGGGCACCCTTACTACTATGAATTCCCATCTTTTGGTTACTTCCACAGTAATTGTGGAAAAGGGAAAAATAGGTGTGTTTAATACAATAGCTTCAAAATTGATCTTAACCTCCTCTTTTATTTCATTACTCCTTATCCCAGTGAATCTAAGTGGTGAAAGAACATGTGTTTTGATTGTATGCACAAGTTTTTCATTGTACAAGGACAGTATGAAAAAATATTTTTTAAAAATTTAATAAATTACAAGGGTGATTGAAATATATGGATATTATGGTTTATCTCTAGAATCCTCTCCCCCAAAATCTCATGTATTCAAAGGTGGGAATCTTGTAAGCTGATTGAATGACGGGGCACTGGACTCACCAGGAGATTAATCCTCGAAGAGTTCAGAGCTAAATGTTCTCTTACTGGAGCTCCCTCCTCTGCTCCTCCCCTTGATTCTCGCTTCCTGGCCACCATTGCATGAGCAGATTTCCTCTGCCCAGACCCTCTTGCCATGCTGTTTTGGTCTTAGAGCCAGCTGACTCTGGATTGTAACCATGACCCTGAATAAATTTCTCTGTTGGTTGTCAGGTATTTTGTCCTAGTGACAATAAAGTTGCTAAGACAGATTTTGCTTCCAGAGAAGTGGGGTTTTTGCTGTGATCATAAGTGGCCATGTGGCTCAGAATTCTTCAGAACTGGATTGCAGGAGAAGCTTGGAAAGGTTCGGAAATGCTGGCTGGAGAAGCCCCAGGATGCTGCAGCCACAGCAAAGCAACTGAAGATATGTGTGAAAGAGTACTTCAGAACAGCTTCAGAAAGTGACAAGAACAATGTGATACGTGTGTTCGAAACGAGGGGGAGTGTTTTGAAGGGATTAATTGCAATGTTTAAAATGTTCACGATTATAGTATTTTTTAAAGCATTCATTATACTTTAGATCACACTTCACACTTTAATTAGCTTTATTAGAAATATGATGTTTTCCTGACCATGCTTATTTCATTATGCTATAACAATTGGGTCATAAATTGTGACTAAAGTAAATGCCATCTGTGGAGTTTACAGAGCCTACTCTGTATTTTGTACTGCACACAGCCTACTGTGTGTCCTGTACTGTAGTTACAGTCTATTAGAAAGAAATGAGTGATCACTGTGATGGTTCAAAAAAGCATACTATGGCAAACATCCATAAAATGTAATAATAATTTCAGTTGTATAATGGGTACAACTATAATGTTAGTTTATTGAAAATTAAGTGATATAACTGATAACAATAGGTGATCTCTGGAAATACACTCAAAATTCAAGTTGCATATTGATTTTATTTATTTATTTTTTTTTTTTTGTGGTACCAGGGATCGAACTGAGGGCCTGTGCTTGCTAGGCAAGCACTCTTAACCACTGAGCTAAATCCCCGGCCCTGCATATTGAAACTCATTGTTGTTATTTTTGGACATATTCCTCTTGAGGCTAGCATAATTGAGTGATGTGATTATTGTAACCCCTGCGGTCTCTATAAGAATAAAAATACTGCCTATTCTGTCATCATGCTATAATTTAGAAACATAGTGAGTCTAGCGGCCCAACGAAAGAAAGCCATTTTACTTGTGGTCGTAGGTATGTCCTCATGGTAACAATTTCCTATGAAATTACATGAATGTTGGGAAGAGATTTTGTTGGTTTTAGTTTTCTGAACATTCATTGCTCAATCGTTGGCTTATTCTGTTCAAATTAAAATGAGCAAAAATATTTTTGTAAATGTATAGATAAATGACTGGTAATATATTCCATTTTAGGACCTTCAATGTAGCTAGAAGTTTGCAGAATTAATATTAGAATATAACATTACTTTATTGGGGGCTGGAGATTTAGCTCAGTGGTTAGAGTACTTGCCTTGCAAGCACAAGGCCCTGAGTTCGATCCCCAGCACCACCACCCCCAAAAAAGCAACAAAAAAAGAACCCAAAAAAGCATTTCTTTGTTTGCTCTCTATGGTTATCTTTTTGGTGACTCCTTTTTATTATAATGTCTTCATAATTAGATAACAGCATATACATATAGAGAGTATGAATAAGATATAAACAAAAATGAAAATCCAGAATTTGAAAGTGTATTTTCCTATCAATGTCCATGAAAGTAAAACAAAATCTACAACTTAAAATGGGGAAGGAACGTTCATTTGTTTTAATGAGGTAGCTATTTACAAAGATGTGATAAAAAAATCCGGTTGTCTAAGTTTCATCTCAGACCACTGACTGTAGGAAGCTCTTTTCCCAAAGTGTGCTAGAGAGCCTGTTAGACAGCTGAATTCACAGGCACTGTCCACCTTCACTGCTATCTGCGCACATGTCTGACTTTGAGCTCACGATGAGCGGAAACCAGTCCCTCTGCACTACATTCACATTTGTGGCTTTTTCTTCTCTAGCAGAGTTACAAATTGTACTTTTCCTAGTGTTCTTAGTCATGTACTTATTTACTGTGGGAGGAAACGTCATCATCATCGGTCTGATCTGGGGCACCCCTTCCCTGCACTCTCCCATGTATTTCTTCCTGGTGAACCTCTCCTTTCTGGAGATGTGCTACATCACCAGCGTGGTGCCTCAGATGCTGGTACACCTGCTGGTGGAGAACAAGACCATAAGTGTGGGGGCCTGTGCAGCCCAGATGTACGTGTTTACCATCTTGGGACTGACGGAATGCTGCCTGCTGGCCGTCATGGCTTATGACCGCTTCGTAGCTATTTGTTACCCACTTCACTACACTCTCCAGATGAGCCCTCCTGTCTGTGTGAAACTGGCTGTGGCATCTTGGATCACTGTGATGGTCATAGAGTCAGCCCAGGTCAGCTGGATCTTCAGGCTGCCCTTCTGTGGAACAGGAAAGATTGAGCACTTCTTTTGTGACATCATGCCTGTAGTGAAACTGGCTTGTGTGGATACTTCCCACCATGAGATTGTGATTTTTGTGGTCTCTGCGCTCTTCATTATGAGTCCTTGTCTCCTCATTCTGTGCTCCTATGTGCGCAT
>PVJO010030712.1:0-15191 GCA_004026905.1 Hystrix cristata | reverse complement strand
GGGGTTGAATTGGTGAAAGAGGGGGAGACAGGTTGGGGGACAATCAATAGATGTCCCCTAGAGAAGTCCGACTGGCAAGAAGGCTTTGTGGAAGACTGGTCCTGAGCTGCCAGAGCCCACGCCCTGACCTGTTCTACTGATGGAACCAGATGTTATCCTGGACCAAAAAGTTCAGTGTGGGAAAATATTCCGAGGAGAAACAGAGTGAATTCAAGAAGGCAAGTTCTCTGAGGGCAGAATGAGGTTGTCTGCGAAAGAGGTGAGAAAGAAGGAGATCCAGAAAGCAGAGAACTTAACACAGAAGAGCTTCAAGAGAAAATAGAATCCCAAGAAGAAGAGAAGGTCAGAAAGCGAATCACATCCTTTGACTCTTGGAGGAGTTTTCCTTGGGTTCTGAGGGAATCCTGTTTTGTTTCACAGTTCTAAATTCTCGAGATTCTGGTATTCTCCAACAGTCTTGTAGCACTGAATGCCTCTCTGCAGCTCTGGAGAGCAGCACCGCCTCAGTCTGTGAGCTGCCTAGAAATGGTAATGGGGAGCAAAGTTGTGGTACAAAGAGGTTAAGTAATGTGTCTAGCTCCAGAGTTTATGCTTTTCGTTGCTGCGTCTACCAGGTGCCACCAAACCAATGCAGACCAGACCCCACCTCCACCTATCCACCCGCTAAGAGGACTGAAGTCCCCACTTGCAGGCTGTGGCAGCCCCAGGACAGCACCAGGGCAGGCCAGCCATACTCGGGCCTTGAAATAAATGTCTCCCTGTACCTGGCTCCCTGGCTGCCTGGCTGCCAGCAGAGAGGAGCAGCCTGTGGGAAGCAGAGTGGCAAATGCCAACCACAAGACACTGAGGACTGGGCGTCACTGATAATGCTGGGACAAGCACAGAAGAAAATTCTTCGCTTCCCAAATACACCAAAAGAGGGATTTCTCTAAAAGAGCAGAGAACAGTGGCTTTTGAGCTGTCCACAAGTAAGCAAAGAGTGCCTCCTATTAGAAGGTCAAAGAGAGCTCCTTGAGAGGCTGTGGATTCAGCTCAGCGGTTAGAGCGCTTGCCTAGCCAAGCACAAGGCCCTGAGTTCGATCCCCGGCACCAAAAACAAACAAACAAAACCAAAAGAAAGCTCCTTGGAAAGAACACAGAAACTGCGACTTGAGGAATGAGATGATGATTTCCAAGTCGGTCATAGAATCTTTATATCTTTTTAAAATTAATTTCTTTATTAGTATTTACTTGTCATACATGGGATCACATGCTGAGCTATGAAGTAGCCAGTCAAATGCTTGACATATTGATTATTATTACTGTTTCTATCCCATGAGCATGGACAGAACTTCTGCCAATTTAAACTGGGGCTCCTGATGCATCATTTGATTCACAAAGTAGATCAAGTCCTGCCTGAACTCAAGACATTTCCAAACAAGTGATTTAAAAAGTGACAAAAAGGCTCTACATTTTATCTAAATACTGTTCCCTGCCTCTGTCTCTTCAGGTGTATTAGCAAGCTGAAGTGGTCCTTCTGGATTGAATTCAGTGATCCCACCAGACCTGACAAGAGGGGATTTGAACCATAATCTGTAGACATAAAGCAGCTGGAAGCTTATTTGAGGAATAAATTCAGCTTTGAAAGAACATGGTAAGAAGAACAAACCCAGTGTGAGGACCAATGAAGGATATTTGTCTCTTGTAAAATGCTAAAGACATTTTCAGAGCAGCGATTTCACATGGTGCTTCAAGCAGATTACTTTGTAAAGAACAAAAACAAGAATCAAAACACAATCACACAATCATGACGCGTAAGCAGAAAGAACAGCACAAGAGGAAGGAAAACATCCTGCCTCTGACAGTCAACAGATCGTGTATCTGAGTGACAGGCCAGCCGATGGCTTTCAAAGTCCCCAGTCCTGACCCCAAACCTCCATGACACTTTTCAGAACATAAAAAATTGTGAATTCCTTTTATTGTGTTTTCAGTTACAGAATGAAGTATTTACAGATCAAGTGACATGATGTCAGAGATTTGCTTCAAAATAATCCCAGAAGCAGAAGGGAAAGTAGAGGGTAGGGACGGAACAAGATGGACTCCGAGTCATTAACTGATCCAACGGGGAGAGGAGATGGGGCGAAGGTGTGTGGGGATATCACCTTAGTACATGTGAAAGTGTTCCGTGATAAAATGTTTAAATAAAACACAGTTATTTTTCAACTATTAGGAAATGCTAAAATATGATACATTGATATATTATTACCAAATTACTTTTGTTTTATGAAAAGATGTATAAACTTTCTTAGAAAGCACTAGTCACTTGGTTGTATACATTCTAAGCGCTCAGTATTGGACTGGTTTCCAGGATCTCTTGGTGCCCCCCCGCGCTGTCTGGGACTCTCCTATCGACCCGGCGTTACAAACCGGACTCTCCTATCAACCTGGCATTACAGGTGTTCCTGAAGGGGGACAGCCAGCATTCCTGGACAACAGCTCAGATCTGCAAGCAAAAACTCACCACCCTGATACGTGCGTCTGAGAAAGGAAGTGTGCGAGTTGGAGTTGAGACGACTCAGAAAGCCCCAAGAAAGCTCTGCACATTACCACCGTGAATATCTGTGACTTGGTGGATCTCCATAGGCTCCTACTCTTATGGAGAGCCACAGTGATAATTTGGATCTCCTGGAACAACATTAGTTCAACCAGTGTCCAGTAGTACCCAAAATACCTGGTCATTTTCCCTTCCCCAGTGTGCATTTACCCTGGCAAAAGGCCTTAGGCCCATCTGGGGAAAGACAGGAGAAAAGTTTGACAGTATAAATGTTTGGTGGTGTACCAGGGTCCTTCTTCACCTGACCTGCCATCTCTGCCTCCTGGCTGCCTCTCAGCAGTAGCACTCATAGGACAACTTTCACCCAGCTCCCAACAGTACACTAACTCCTTCTCAGTTCTCATAACCGATTCCATCCCCAATTTGGACAAAAAGTCATGCAATTTGAGATTGCCTCTGTGTTTCCTGTGAGCCCTGTCATAGGACCTGGAGGGACCTGGAGTCTCACTTTGCTGCTCTCATGGTTCAGATCTAAAATATCCCCCAAAGGGTTCATGTAGTTGGAAGATGATTGCATCATGAAGATGCTGTGCTGTTATAGTTTGTGTCTAGATGTACCCCACAAGCCTCACGTGGTCATAGGTGGGGTGTTTTCAGAGGTGGCTGGATCTAGAGTGTGTGATTACTAAATTAGTCCAATGACGGGTTTGGCATAATTCTGCTGGGATCAAGGATGTGATACTAGGATTAAGGGTGCTGGGATTAAGGGTGGGAGTGCTACCCACCCTCAGGGCAGGTAGCCTGGATAAAATCTAAGGGACAGAAAGAAGCTTATCTTTTCTCCCTTTGGGTCCCCTTGCCTGCCTTGCTGCCTTCTGCCTGTCTGCCATGCCACCCTGCCTTGGATCCAGCTGATCGTGGACTGAAAACTCTACAAACTGTGAGCCAAACAAACCTTTCTTCCCTTAACTTTGGGTGTCGGGTATTTTGTCTCAGCAATGAAAGGAAAGTAACTAAGACATATACTCATCAGTGCTTTATCTATTGATGATTTCAGTAGCTAAATGTGCTATTAGGAGGTCTGGCCTGCTTGAAGGTGGACCTCTGGGAATGTGACCTAGAAAAATATATTCTTGTCCTGGATCCTCTCTCTCTCTCTCTCTCTCTCTCTCTCTCTCTCTCTCTCTCTCTCTCTTTCTCTCTCTCTCTCTCTCTCTCTGTCTTTCTCTACTTTCTGCTTCCTGGCTGCCATGGGCTGAGCACGCTTTCCTTCACTAGGCCACTGTGCCATCCCATTTCTGCCTTGGAGTCAGCTGGCTGTGGGCTGAAACCATGAGCTCCAATAAACTTCTCCTCCTTTAACTTGGGTGTTTTGTCCCAGTGACAAGAAAGTGCCTAGGACACCTGCCATGTCAGCAGCAACTGCAATAATAATAATAATTATTATTATTAATAGTGCATGTCAGGTACATGGTAAATGTTTTTATGCATTATCTTCATAAAACCCATATGACAGGGTTGTTATTGTTATCTTAATTTTGTAGAGGAGGAATATAGGGCTTTAAAAGGTTATGTAATTTGTTCAGTGCCACATAACAAATAAGGATAGAATTTGAAGAGCTAGTCTAACCCTGTATTTAACTAAGCTATTATTATTTCTCCCAAACCAGGAAAACAGAATCCTTCTTCAGTATGCAAACAAAACAAAATTGACTACAGGGAGCTATTGTGCTTACAAAACTACTAGGACTGGAAGAGCCAGTCAGGCGCTGCCAACATGTCCTATTGCTTCTATGGCCCCAAGCTAAGAGTCAGCAGTCAGGAAGCCGCTGGTGCCCACAGAGGGCTGAAAACTGCAGGTGTCACTGCTGAAATCAGTGCCTCCCCAAAAGCTAATGACCACAGTGCGATGCAGAGTCTAGGAGATGCTGAAAAGTGCACATCCACTAATGCCTGTTAAGTCAGCCATTTTTGGTGCTGGAGAATGAATGGCCCCCACTCTTTCCGGCTCCCAAATACAAGCTCTTGGCCAAACCCATACCATGTCCACAGTCTTTGCGGAAAGGGAGTCTGAGAACTGTAGCTTCTGGGCTTGCAGACTATGTGGTTATAGGAGGAAGCATCAAAAGGTATGGAAATAGTTGCCAAATGGCAATTTATTTAGTAGAAAACGCCCAGTACTAGCCAGGCATGGCGGCACATGCCTGTAATCCCAGCACTCAGGAGGCTGAAACATGAGGATCACCTTGAGTTCGAGGCCAGCCTGGGCTACATACCAAGACCTGTCTCCAAAAACCAAAAAACCAAAACAAAAGAAAATACCAGTACTTCCAGAGATAATGTAGCAGCCAGCTACCAAGTCGGTCCCCAGTTATCTCCATCTCCTCATATTCACACATTTGTGTAGATCACACTCATGTTTTACCGAGATTAGTCCCTATTACTAACAAAATATGTGTTAAAAATATATTTTCTGAACCCACCCATTGTGAGGACATCCTTCCTTCCTTCCTTCCTGTCTTGGCGTAAGTGCTATATACACTATCATAATGCCAAAAGTCATAATGTGTCACCTCTGAGATTAGGTTATAAAAAGATTGTCTCCTTTTCCCTCTTCTCTCCTCTCCTCTCCTCTCTCTGTCTCTCTGTGTGTCTCTCTGTCTCTCTCTCTCTGTCTGTCTCCCCTTCTCTCTCCCCCACCTCTGCCTCTGACAAATGCATTTGCTGCATGGTGGAAAGAATCAGTTGTCAATGAAATGAGAAAGAAGATGCACAAGAAGAAGCAGAGCAGAGTACTGCACTGAGTTCTGAAACTAGGAGTGCACTTAGGTGAAAATCAGAAACCCTGCTCTTTGGTACTTTTAAACCCCTTGGTGGCTGTGCATTCTGAGGATCCTCTGGTCACAAATCCTACTTTATACTGCTAGTTTTAGTCTATTTCTGTGCCCATTAGGCTCAGGTATGTGACTAAGTGCTTGATTCTCTTGGATTCCTAGATGCAAATTCCCCATGACTTGGGGTAGCATTAGTCCCTACTCCTTGCAACAGAAAAGCCTAGTTAGTACAGATTGAAGTAATTGCTTTCCACTGTTACATTTTCAGAAGAACCCCTCAGCCCTCAATGATTTGGCCAACAGAAAATCCATGCTCGGAACACCCATGGTCAAAACACACCTCCTTTGTTTCTTGAGTGAGGTAAGAGGCTCCGGTTGGAAGAGCTAGCTGGTTTCTTTAAGGTTCATTTCCCAAAACATAGATCTCTATGCAGGACAAAAATTTACCCTAAAAGAATGGAAAGAAAAAACTCAGTGTCATCTACAATCAGAAGAGTATTCCAACCACTAACTTAATTGTGTCACTCAAATTCTTTCTTTACTAGAAAACAAATTAGTACAAAAACTACCTGATCAAAAAGCAAGCAGGCCTGCACCAGGTGCATGGTGCCACCCCAGTGCCCCTACCCTGATGCAAAGAACTTCTCCACAATACACCATAATCAAAATTCCAGAAGTCCAATAGAAGAACAAAAATCTTAAAAGTAGAGAAAAACAATGAATCATTTATACAGGAATACCCATTATAATCACAGCGGACTTCTCAACACAAACCTTAGAGGCCATGAGAGCTTGGAGTAAACTATTTCAAACCCTAAAAAAATAAACAATTCCCAGCCCAGGCTGAGCTGTTCTGCAAAATTATCTTTCAAAATTGATGGAGAAGTAAGATATTTTCATAATAAAGAGTACCAAAAGAAATTCATGACCACTAAACCAGCACTCCAAAAAATTGTCAAGAATATCCTAAAAAGAGACAATGAAGCTAACGATCAAAAGATCTAATAGAATGGGCACACCACATAGAGTAAGTAATTAAATAAAAGGGAATGACAAAGAATCAGCAACAGGAAAATAAGACAACGACAGGAATAAGTCAGTGCCTATCAGCAATAACTCTCAATGTAAATGTTCTCAATTGCCCCATCAATTCCCCATTGGAGAACATTTTGGGGAATGTTCTCAAAATTCCCCAAAGGACAGCTTGGAAGTGTGGATCAAGAAACAATATCTAATGGTATTGCTGTATACAAGAAATACGTTTAACCCAAAAAGAAACTCACAAACTAAAAATCAAAGGGTGAATAAGAATATTCCATGCAATGGGAATTCCCCTCCAAAATAGGTGTAGTTGTCCTATAGTCAGGCACAGTGAATTTCAAGCCAAAACTGATCAAAAGCAGCAAATAAGGTCACACTACTTACTGGTTAAGGGAACAATCCAGCAGGAAGAGATAACAATTATCAACATATATACACCAAATAATGGTGCACCCACCTTCATAAAACAAGTACTACTGGACATAAAAGATAAGGTGAACATAAATGGAGTTATAGTGGGGGTCCTCAATACTCCACTATGACAAATAGAGCAACTAGACAAAAGAAAAAAGAAGAAGGAAATATTGGAGTTGAACAAAACCTTCGAACAAATGAACTTAATAGATATCTGCAGAGTATTTCACCCATCAGCAATAGAATACATGTTCTTCTCAGCAGCACATGGAACTTTCTCCAGAATAGGCCACATGCTAGCCAATTAAGTGAACTTAAGTAAATGTAAAAGAATTGAAATTATACCATGCATAGTATCAGATCATAGTGCAATAAAACTAGAAATCAATGGCAAAGGAAAACACAGAAAGTATACAAATGTATAGAAACTAAACAATACACTCTTAAGTAAACAATGGACTATGGAAGAAATCAAGGAAGAAATAAGACAGTTTGTAGCACCAAATGATAATGCCTGTACAAAATAGCAGAACTTATAGGACACGAGGAAAGCAATAAAATTTCCCCTAAGAGAGAAGTTTATATCTGACTGCCAATATCACAAAAACAGAGTGAGCCCAAATAAATAACCTAATGATGCACCTCAAGGTCCTAGAAAAACAAAAATAATCTGAACCCAAAGCTAGTTCAAGGAAATGGTAAAGATCAGAGCAGAAATCAATCAAATTGAGACAAAAAATACAAAAAAAAATCAATGAATCAAAGAGTTGGTTCTTAAAAAAAAAAACCAAATAGATAAACTCTTAGCCAATCTAACCAAATAAATAAATAATAAAGCAACTAGAAATGAAAAGGTCACAGTGGACACTGCCAAAATCAAAAATATTATTAACAACTTTAGAAACCTGTAGACCAATAAATTGAAGAAACCAGAAGAAATGGATAGATTCCTAAATACATATAAATTACCAAAACTGAACCAAGAAGGCTTAAAAACCTGGAATAATCCAAATATAGGCAATGAAATTGAAGCAGTGATAAAAACCCCAAAAAACAACAACAACAACAACAACAAAAAACCCTGACAAGTAAGAAAAGTCAAGTTCTGAATGGATTCACTGCTGAATTCTACAAAAACTTCAGGGAAGATCTAACACCAATACTCCTCAAATTCTTTAATGAAATTGTAAGTTAAGGAGTACTTCCAAAGTCATTCCTGAAAGATACAATTACTCTGATTCCAAAACCGGAAAAGGACCCAACTGAAAAAGAGAACCACAGGCTAGGCTCTTTAATGAATATAGATGTGGAAATCCTCAACAAAATGCTGGTAAACGGAATGCACTGAATCATCAAAAAGGTCATACATACATCCTGACTAAGTAGGCTTCCTCCCAGGGATGCAAGAATAGTTCCACATACACAAATTAATAGATATAATACATCACATAAACAGAAGCCAGTACAAAATTCATATGATCATCTTAATAGACACAAAAAGCCTTTGATGAAATCCAACATCCTTTTATGACAAAAGCTCTGAAGAAAATAGGTATAGAAGAATCTTATATCAATCCGATAAAAGCTATTTACCGCAGACCTACTGCCAACATCATATTAAATGGGGAAAAACTGAAAGCTTTCCCTCTAACATCAGGAACAAAACAAGATGTCCATTATCCCCATTCCTCTTCAACATAGTATTCAAAACATTAGTGAGAGAAATTAGACAAGAAAAAGAAGTAAAAGAGGTATGTATAGGGAAGGAAGAAGTCAAATTATCATTATTTGCAGATGACAAGATCCTCTACGCAGAAGACCCAAAAAATCCACCAAATGAATTAATGACCAAATTCAGAAATGTAACAGGATACAAAATCAACACACAAAACCCAATCGTGTTTCTTTATACTAATAATGATTCACAATAGCACTAAGAAAAATTAAATACTTAAGAATTGAACTAACGAAGTAAAAGACCTCTACTACAAAAACTATAGCACTCTGAAAAAGGAAAACAAAGAGGACATAGAAAATGGAAGGACATCCCCTGTTCTTGGATAGGCAGAACCAATATAGTCAAAATGGCCATACTTCCAAGATGGATAAACAAATTTAATGCAGTCCCAATCAAAATTCCAACAGCATACCTCACAGAACTGGAGAAAACAATCCTAAAATTCATATGGAACCAGACAAGACCCACAATGGCAAAAGCAATTCTGGGTAACAACTACAAAGTGGGAGGCATCCCAATCCCAGACTCGAAGTTATATTACAAAGCTACAGTGATATTAACAGCATGATACAGGCATGAAAACAGACGTGAGGCTCAGTAGAACAGAACAGAGACTCCAGAAGCAACCTGAAGCACATTCAACTATTTGACCTTTGGCAGAGGGGCCAAAAACATACACTGGAGGAAGACAGCCTCTTTAATAAATGGTACTGGGAAAACTAGCTATCCACATGCAGAAAATTGAATCTAGACCCATACTTCTCACCAGGTACTAAATTAAAATAAAATGGATCAAAGAACTAAATGTTATAACAGAAAAAACTTGCTGGAAGATAAAATAGACGAAACTCTTGAAGTCATGGGCATAGGCAAGGACTTTCTGAACAGAAACCTGGTTGCACGGGAAATAGTTCCGAGAATCAGCAAATGGGATCATATCAAATTAAAAGGCTTCTGCTTTTAAAGGAAACGACCAACAGAGTGAAAAGCCAACCTACAGAACGGGAAAGAAGAATTTGCCAGCTACTCCTCAGACAGAAGACTCATGTCTAGAATATATAAAGAATTCAGAAAAATTAGACACCACAAAATAAAAGACCCAATCAAAAAAGTGTGCAAATGAAATAAATAGACATTTCACAGAAGTACAAATGGCAAAAAAAAAAAAAAATGAAGAAATGCTTGACATTGCTGTCCATTAGAGAAACACCAATTAAAACAACACTGAAGTTCCATATTACCCCAGAAAGAATGGCCATCATCAAGAAATCAAATAGAAACAAATGCTGGCAAGGCTGCAAGGAAAAAGGAACGCTTCTACATTGTTGGTTGGAATGTAAACTAATAAAACCACTGCAGAAATCAGCATGGAGATTCCTCAAAAAACTAAAACTAGAAATTCCATTTGACTCAGCCATTCCTCTTCTAGGTGTCTTCCCCAAAGAGTTAAAGACATCATATTACAATGACACATGCACACCATGTCTATAGCAGCACAATTCATAATAGCTAAATCTTGGAAACAGCCTATATGCCCATCGACACATGAGTGGATACAGAGAATGTGGTATTCATACTCAGTGGAGTACTAGTCTGTCATAAAGAAAGATAAACTTGAGTCATTTGTAGGAAAAAGGATGAACCTTGAGTCCATAACATTAAGTGAACTAAATCAGACATACAAACTTCAGTAGCACATAGTTTCTCCTGTTTGAGAAACCCAAAGTGAAAAGAAAGAGCAAAATAAAAGACAGATAATAGGAATTAGGGAAACAGATCTTTCTTAAATGGAAAGAAGACTGAGAGGTGGAAGAGGCGGGGAGGAAATGGGAATGAAAAAAGGAATTAAGATGCGTTACATACGCAGACCATCTCCACAGCAGGAATGTAAACATTGTGGACTGCAAACAGTTTTAATAAAAAATTAAAATAAAATAATCCTAACAATTACAGATTTGTTCCCCTGAAGGTTTGGCCAGTGCTTGTGTCCCAGCCTCCCGGGGGCTGAGATTACAGCTATGTACCACCACACCCAGCTTACTACACTTTTTTCTATGAACATTTTTACAGCATCTGAAGAGAAATTTTTTTGCTTTTCTTTAATCCAGGTGTCTTGGCTCTCGACCTCTGCTCTCCTCCTTCCTTCCTGTCTCTGCAAGTGCTGTCTATGCCTGTCACCGATGACAACCATTCTGCTTATGTGCCAGGGTGGATGGAGCTTGTGAGTACCACCTGCAGATCCAGGATGAAAAGCAGACATGAAAACAAAACAAGGGAAAGTAGGACAAAGGCATAGAAAGGACAGAAGATGAAGACAGGGAGAAAGAAAGAAACAGGCAATTTTTTCAGCCTGAGCCACACTGCCCAAGAACAATTCCCAAGACATCCTTAGTGGCCACTTTAGTGGGGCACTTGATTCAGGAGGGACATTGCTATCAAAGGTCACCCCTTAACAGTGTTGAAAAGGCTGAGTTATTACAAGACTTGTTTCTCATTTGTCCAGGCAGAAATAGCCACAATAACAATCATGTCTCATCTTTCAGACTGTCGATGCTATTTTCCTGCTATTTCTCAAGGCAGATTCGGAAAAGCTGAAGGACTCCAGTGCCCCGGAGAGGCTGCTGTGTGCATCTCTAGAGCTGCACCCCCAGCTGGCCTGGCCTTGGGACGCTCGGGAGCGCCTGAAGGGGCCACATAAGCAGAGACCTCCGAGGAGTGCGGAAGGGCCCTGGGGACCGCGGCCCGGGGCCTGGTGGTGAAAGCGCCTCTGACTTGGGTTTGTCTTCTACTTTGACGCCACAGCTGCCTGTCAGCTTGGAGAGTGGGTGATCATCTTGGAAACTGCCTATTTTCGTAATTATACTGTGTTTTCAGTATATTAATTTTGTTTTCCACATGTTCAACGTATTCATCAGGTTATAAATTTACAGATCTAGAAATACATATAATTTTAAAGACAGCCCTTTACAAATAAGTGAATGCTTTGCTTTTTTTTTTTTTTTTTTAAATTTCCTTTCCTCTTTACAGAATAACCAGCCTGCTTTGGGGAGACCGGGAGAAGTAGGCAAAATGCAGCCCCCCACTGCGGCAAAGTTGCTGCAGGGCAGGACTTTCTCTTCCAGGGAAGGGCGGCTGACACCCACCAGGACGACTGCAGGCCTGGGTGAGGGTAGGGCTTCCAGCTAGGGAGAAGGAGCTGAAGCAGCAGGCCAGCTCAGTCTCAGCCTGGTCTTGGGCGTGCGCCAGTGGGTGGGGAGATGCTGCCGATCCCCCCCAGTGGGTCCCACCAGGAAAGCTGTGCATCTGCAGCCTGGGGGCAGGCAGATGGATTCCCAAGGGGAATCCAGAAAGGACCTTCATCCTCGACCACTGGCTATTTAGGGGAGCGAAGGTGTCATGGAGGAGAAAGGAAGCGGCACAGAGAAAAGGACTCTCATCCTGCCCTTCATGAAAGAGTTAGGGTGGTGCATCCAAGACAGCAAGGGCTGTCCCCAAGCAAAAACCTTGTGTCCCACGGAGAGGACAGTGCGGCCAAGGCCGGGGAATGTCCCAGCACCTGGTTTTGTGCTTAAACACATGCCTTTTTCTTTGTAAGTATGCTTCATGCTGTTTTATTACAGAAAATTGGAAATGCAGTGTGCTTTTCTCTTGCTTCCTCCTGAGACAGCGGGTCTGCCTTCCTGTCTCTCCCCTGTCTGCTTCCATCTCAGTCCTGTGCCAACAACCATGCTTCTTTATCAGCTTTCACAGAAACAAATCTAATCACTTTTGGAACCCAGAGGTGTTCTACCGTTCAGCTATGTCCCCGGCCCTCTTTATTCTTTACTTTGAGACTGGGTTCGTTAAACTGCCCAGGCTAGCCTTGGACTTGGGGTCCTCCTGCCTAAGCCTCCCAAGCAGCTGGGATTACAAGTGTGTGCCACCACACTCAGTTCATTTTTATATTTTGTTACAATTCATTGAATTTTGGGTGGGGGAGGTCTCAAGAGGCGCACATTATGTAACACATATCATCTCACTTTAAAAATCTCCCTCTTGCCCCATATATGTCCCACTCCACCCTATAATGCATCCACTGCTTCTTTGAAATACTCAGAACCAACCCACCTTCCACCAAGCAGAACCCAGATTCTTTACCAAAGCAAGCTTACTGCAATATCTTCTTAACAATGTGTCTCTGTGAGGAGATCCACAAACGGCTTGTAAAGGGAATAGTGCTATCTCTGTCATTTTGCATTTCCAGTATTCTTGGGGCAAGAATTACAGCAGTTGAGTTTGATGTGCTCTGCCTACTTCAGAAATTTCTATGAGTACAGGGAGAGGAGGAACTATATTTGCAATGATAATATGCTGTGAGGAAATTACCTGGGAAACTCACATATCAGCATAAGAGAGACGGCAGAAGCCGCGTGTAAGGTAGTGATCACAGTTAACCTAGAATGATCCCCTCAGGCCCAGGCAGATTTTCTCCTCTCTCTCTCTTCCTCTCTCTCTTTCTCTCTCTCTCTCTCTCTCTCTCTCTCTCTCTCTCTCTCTCTCTCTCTCTCTCTCTCTCTCTCTCTCTCCCCTGTAAAATGGGGATAACATTAGGAACCTACCTCACAGGGATGTTGTAGTTAATGATTCAATGTATTTAAAATCCTTAAACATTGCTTAGAAAGTAAGAGAAGAAGGAGGAAAAGGAGGAGGAAGAAGAGAAAGACTGGGTATGTTAAAGTGAAATACTGTTGAAGCCAAACTAATCAGCTTTCAATGGCCAAAGCTGGAACATTCTGCACAATGAAATAAATAAGACAGCATTAGATTATAACCCAGGAATCTTAGTTATATAAACAAGTGATTTAATAAGCCAATAAATGAGAAAGGAGAGGCCTCCTTCCAGGATTCCAAATAATCCAGGTGGCTACTGCTCCCGCCAGGTGGTGGAGCTTAGTTTCCCTCTCGCTGATGGTGAGCTGGATGTAATAACTCACTTCCCAAGAATAGAGAATGGAAAGGGATAAATAGTAACGTGACAGTGAAGAAACCTGCCATGCTGACCCTAACCAAATGATCAGGTTACTATCACCTGTAAAAAACCATGTTGATGTCATGTGCTCCATACCATGCAACGAGAAGCATGCTTCAGCTCTGGGGTGTTTTTCCCAGAAACTGTTAACTCCAGTCTATCCACAGGACAACATTAGACAAATTCAAATTGGGACCACAACACAAAATATCTGAGCAGTACTCCCCACAACGGACAAAGGACGTGAAAACCGAAAGTCTAAGAAATCGTCAGACTTGAGGCACTAAGGAGGTATGATGACAAAATACAATGAGACACCCTACATTTAAAAAAAAAATGAACCTCACTGTAAAACTAGTGAGACCCAAATAATCTCCGAAATGGAATTAATAGTATTATGCCGATGTTAATTTCTTAACATTGACAAACATGCCAGGGATGAATGGGATGAGACGTATGTAGGAACTCTCTGCACTCCTTTCATAGCTTTTCTGTAAATCTAAAATTGTTCCATAACAAATTTAATGTTAGTGATCGATACTAAAAATGTTTAGAAGTAACTGACACATAATAAGTGTTCAGTGGGTATTAGCTGTTATTATTATCTCACCTTTCATTCTCTTTGCAGATCTGCTCCTTTCACTCGCCCTCCACAGACTGACTTCCCTCATAGTTTAGCACTGACACGATTCAGTTCACAAAACCAGTAGACAACTGGTGTCATTGAGTCTCAATGCCGAATTCCCAAGAGGGAAATTTGCATTGTTCTGGGGTCAGGCATCCTACCGCGGTGTAACAGCAGATGGCTGCAGACAGGGGTCATGCCCCAGGAAGCTGTGATTCTACAATGAGCAGAAGAAGTTCTCAGAAAAGGACTCCATGATGGAGCAGACATTCAAAACCGCATCTCAGCGGTGCCGTTCACAGTGTGGTCCACAGGCCAACAGCACCAGCATCATCTGGGGGTTGATTGGAAATGCAGATTCTTAGCCTCACCCTAGACCTTTTGAGCCAGAATCTAGAAGCGAGTATGGCAGGCAGGGGGTGAATCTACGATTGAACAAAACTCTTTGAGAAATTCTTAGGCATACTAAAATTTGAGATGCACTATAGTATAGGATTTTTCAATACATGACAAAAAATCTTTATGACGTCTTTTAAAAGTGCTGCAGGAGAATTAGACTATCATATATTACTATAAATTCAAATATTTTGATACCTCAATGAAAATAAGAAAAAAAAAACAATTTTTTTCAGTGTTAATGTGATTTTTATATTCTTTTTTTTAAAAAAAACAATTTTTAAAACATGGATGAAGAATTTGAACAGACATTTCTCTGAAGAAGATATACAGATCGGCTATAATCATATGTAGGTGTCGAGCAGCATTAGTACATGGAAAACCTCTTAATACCCACTAGAACCTAGACTCAAAAAATCAGACAATAACAAGTGTTGACAGGATGTTTTGACATTGGCATCCTTGTACATTACTGATGGGAGTGTAAACGGTTCTGCCCCTGCAGAAGTTTGGTGGATCCTCACAAAGTTAAATAGGGAATTACCATATGACATCACAATTCCACGCCTAGGTATATATCTGTTTTCTTTCTTTTGGGGGGG
>PVJO010030711.1:0-14501 GCA_004026905.1 Hystrix cristata | reverse complement strand
AGAGCTTCTCCTGGGAAACAGCCAGCCACCATCTTCTGCTCCCCTTCTCTTCTGTCATGTTGGCAACAATCCTCAGGTGGATTGGTTCTACTCCCAGAACCTCATCAGTACAGTCCAGCTGGGCGTTCCTGTTCATGTTGACCATATCAGCCCACCACATAGATTAATCGTTGTTAGTCTTTACTGGCAACATTCTAATTGTGTAACCAGGTATTTGTTTATATTCCTGGATTTGCAAGACTTTTGTGTGGAGTTCATCTTTTCACTGAAGTTAAGGCAAAGCTACTTACCTGCTCAACAATGTGAAGATTCCCCTGAGTAGCTGCCACAGTCTTGCTTCGACTGTGAAGCTTCCTTCGTCGAAGAAGTAGCATTAATATTCTATTATTATTATTATTATTATCATTATTATTATTTGATAATAATATATCAACTGCCTCAACTTCCCTAGTGCTGGGATTACAAGAATGTGCCACCATGCCTGGCAGCATTGATATTCTTTTAGTAGAATAATAATTGCCCTCCACAAATAAGCATACGGGTGTGCCATTTTTACCATTCTAACTCAGTGACAATACATACTGTGGGAATCTGTAAGACAGTTCAACTTCCCACACTGGGAAACAAATCAAATTCAGCGTATAGAAATGATTATGCTTTTTTTATTTTTTTGCTTCACTATCATTTAAGTCTAAGGCCATCACACATCCTCTCTGTCATTTTTATGTGGGAAATCCTCAGTGATAAGGTGACAAAGTTTGACAACCCATTTACCTCCCCGACTACTATCATTCATGCTCCTGAATGCTTTATCGTTATTGTGGTGATATACAGGTAATTGCCTCTTTCTTGAAGATTTTGCAGGATAATCTTGTAAATATTGGGCAAAAATTCATAAATGAGTTTCTAGGTCTTAACTCTCTGCTCGCTCAATATTATTTCAGTTATGCCCTACATAAATAGGGCATTTTAAAATGTTTGTGGAGTTATACAAACATACAGACTGACACATGACTTCTTCACAACATTTGAAGGTAAGTAATTCAATAAAATTACAATTTTATATTTCAAAGAACCCAAAAGAATCAGTATGCTAGAAATGAGCCGAAATTTTTCAATTCATCCTTTTTATTATTAATCCTTTTTTTTCTCCTTTTCTTTTTATTTAGTGCGTATTTCAAGTGTATAGTGTTCACATTCCTTTGTGGAACTGGTGTATGCACATGACACATCCTGATTCCTTTTTTCACCCCCTTCCCTCTCCTCCGTGCTTCCATCTCTTGATCCTCTTCCCATCTGTGAAAGATCTATATCCCTACTTCCTTTTGTATTATTTATAATTTGAGATTACTACAAACGATAAACCATATGATATTTAAGCTTGCATGTTTGATTTCTTTCACTTATCTTTATGGTTTCAAAGTAAACTTGAGTCACTTATAGGAAAATGTATTCACCATCATTTCTTAATAACTTTCTTTAGGTGTTAATAGAGGTACATTTTCCAAAACTTTACTGGCTTTTTTTTTTTTTTGCAAAGCTTTGTAGTGTATATTATATATGGTATGTATAACATAGCTACTACATTGGATTTAAAGTTAGTTACACAGGTTATCACATAAATTCAAATATATCTACATACACTTAATGAAAAAGTAGCTGCAAGATAAAACTTAGCATATCTGTATTTCTTGGAGCTGGGAATGTACCTCAGTGGTTAGAGGGCTTGCCTTGCAAGTACAAAGCCCTGGGTTTGATCCCCAGCACACACCCGCACACAAAAAGAATATCTGTATTTCTTTTTTCTTTTTCTTTTTCTTCCCTTTTTCTTTTCACAATCCTGGAGAGCAAACACAGTGCCTTATGTGTGCGGGCCAAGCGCTCCACCCTGGTTGCATCTTTAGGCCTATGTTTCTCTCCATAGATGTTTCTCACAGTGCACACACAGTATGTATGTATTCATTAAGATCATAATACTTATGTTGACTTATGGATTCTCAGGTTTATATATCTTACTTTAAGTCCAAGTAATATATTTTCTATTTTCAAGATAATTGAACCCAGCCCTTTTTTTACCTGAATGTTAAAATGATCAAGTCAGTTTTAGAAAAACTAAATTTTATCATCATGCTACCATATAAATAAATTGGAAAATATTCGCCTGTATGTTGTTGATTGGGTTAAAATAACACCGGGGGGATTGAACTTTCTAATAAAGTTTTACCATGATGTGGAATTTAAAAATCCTTGTTATACATATTATTGGAAATGATTATGATGTTTAACATTCCTAATACACATTTAGGTATTTTTAAATCCTGGAAGTGAGTGGCATCATGATTACAACTGACATATCTTAAGAGTTCTTGTTCAATTATTGTCCATTTCTTTGAGCATTTCCTATTGTCTGACAAAACTGAGCCCAACCTTATGTTTATAATGTGCAAACCAGGTGTCTTTGCTTGGCCCAGGCCGACCCACGCAATCGCAGCTGATGAGTAGAAACAAATCTGGTTAATGGTCTCTCTACGTAAGTCAGACTGGGAATACAGCCATTTAGTGTTAGGTCCTATTAGTGAGATATCAGAAGGTAAATAATAATCTGGGATACACTTCAATTAGAAAAAGTAGAAAAATTAAATAGAGGTAAAGGCTAAACTATCATTATGACACTAATGTGGAGAAATTAAAAAGAGTAATCATGAATCCAAACACAGTGGTTAATAGAGCCTGGAAGGATTTCCTTCCAGAAGCTGATTCCCATTTTGTGGTTAGGAATTTAAAATTTTGTATTCTAACTATTGTGCAAAAGCTGCAAGTTTATTTATTTTCTTGTAATAACTCTGCAAAACTATTAATGATTGCACATATTACATTCCTAACAATTTGTAATCTATTTGATCAATTCTTACCTAAGTTTCCATATCTGTAGAGTAACTACTGATTTAATTCAGAATGTTCCTTCTCTCATTTCTCCTAACATCCAACTTGATTATGATTTAAAGTCAAGGAATACTGACTTGTTTGTCAACAGCAAGGCTATTCTCTCCCATTATTCAGTTCTCCGAAGTATTTCCTGTGGAATTTCCATCTAGTATTATCAAGTAACTCTTACATAACTACACTTTTTTTCAGATCTCTAATTCCTGGCTTAAAATTCTGCCTATGCTTCTGGCTGTTCGCCATGATTACAAAATTTTCATATTTTTCTTACACAAAGTTTAGTCTTTGAAAGTACAGAGCACTTTATTTTTTAAAAAAATATTTTATTGGCCATTTAATTTTAATTTCTTGTGACTCCTCCTCAATTTTTCTAATGTTAAGAAGAAACTCCTTATGAGATTCAGTGTTTTAAAGACTATTGATCATGCTATGAACTTCAAGATGCTGTAATGCTCTGTAATATCAATTTCCTCTGGAAAGTGCGGTCTATTTGTTCTGTTGTTGCTGCCCAAATCATTGAAGTCATACTAGTTTCATGAAAAGACTGAGTAGATGAAGAATAAATCTCATATAATACCTCAAAAGTTTGCCTAATACTAGTATTGAAAATTACTTGTATTTAACAGAATGTAGAGAATGTACTCCTAAATAGTAACCAACAAATGCTTGCTTGTGGCCTAGATGCACAGACAAATTGATAGATAAATGAAAAAATACACAAACATCTGAGAAGCACACATATAAATTCAAACATGCCAAAGATCTTAACAGTGAGATAATAACAAGTATTTTTGTCTGTAACAAATAAATGGACAGGTTGTAATAAAAAAAATTGGGATAAATGGAAGAAAGATGACTTAATATAATGACTTTTGAGGTAACAGAGTTTAAAACATTTCCCAAATTTGGGCAATATAATATAATGCAAATGTACACATATTACTTTCAAGTCATTTGATATCAGTGAATCTAATTCCTATATTATGTGTATTCAGTCATTTATCTCTTTTGCAAATAAAGTAGAAATTTCTAAGCTGGGGATTTAGCTCAGTGGTTAGAGTGCTTGCCTAGGACCTGAGTTCGATTCCCGGCACACACACAAAAAAAGAAATTTCTAGAAACATACAAATATACAAAAGAAAGAGGGCAGAGTACCATAAATGCTCATGATAATTTTTAAAGTACAATTTAATTTTTAAAATGAATAATATGGACCAAGTATTTTCCCAAAATTCCTTTCAACTTTAACAGTTTACTATTGAAAAATAGCAATACTAACTTTGGGGAAAAAAATAATTGCAAAATAGATATAAATCTTATAGATGAGTTTCAATCTCCTCAAATGTTTTAATTTTTTTTTTTTTTTTGTGGTGCCGGGGATCGAACTCAGGCCCTTGTGCTTACAAGGCAAGCACTCTAATCACTGAGCTAAATCCCCAGCCCCCTTTAATTTTTTTTAAATGAAGCAAATGTTACATTATACCATTCAAGTCAGTTGATATATGACGTAAGAGAACGATCATGGAGAGAAGAGGTGCTGGCAATGTAGATGAGACAGGAAAATAAGAGCCACATTGTTGTTTGTTTTTAACTCTAACTTGTCATTCACTATACAGGAAAGAATAAACCAATACTTTCTTACTTTCCTAAGTGCATCATTCAGAAAGCTCCTTCAGGCCACAGTGCTTGTTCTCTTCCATCCCAGGAGCATGATTTATTATAAGAATAGGGAAAATTACATCACCAAGGGAAGACTTTCAACACTGTAGGGCCTGTTGTTTTAGATTCGTACACTAATACTGAATTAAAAACTCTTTTTAAAATTTTCATATTTTTAAGCATGTTTCTTGCATGAGTAAATAACAGTATAAGAAATGCAACTTCTGAACATGTAGAAAACCATATACTTCAGGAAGTTTTCTCATTTCCAATCTCAATGGGTTTTTCTTTTATTTCTTTATGAAGTGTAATTTCTTCTCAGTGTTCTCCTGTCTTCTCCCTGCATTTTGAAATAGCGCAGGCAGTGAAAGCCAGGACATCCAGTCGTTCAGAAAATACAATTTTGTATTCAGTTACTTTTCAAATAAATTTATTTGGTGGAAAAATTTATATTTTAATACACATGAAAATCACATTTCTGGAGTGAATAAAAATGTGATTTTGTAAGTGAATGAGATACATACACCAAATTCTTAAACAAAAAATTGTCATTTCATCCTTCAATTTTTCTTTGTCTTAAAATCACTTTTCTTTAGAAATATCCTATTTCTAACATTATCTTCCGTTACTGTGTTGTAGATTAGTGGTGTTAATTATACAAAAAATTAGGAGGATACAAAAAATCAAGACACTATCTTGTACTAAATAGTTATGAGTAAAAAAAAAACCACAAACATTGAGAAATGTACAGTCTCTCTACTATAAAGGTTTTATATGTATAGCTTAATTTTACAATGTAGTTTCAAATACATTTATAAATATACAACTGTATATTTAAATTTGCACTTCTAATTTATGCATATGTTTAAAGTATATATAAACAGTTGTAATAAACATATACATATAAATATTATATATAAACACACATATACTTATAAAATACATTGAATATGTAGATTGCTGTTGTTTTACAAAAATGTTATATGTATATTAAATATATATAAAGTTATACATGTGGATTTACATATACATTACAAAGTATAGTTATGAATTTATTTAAATATACAAACAAAAGCTTTATAAAGCACTAGAAATGCATTATTCAATGTTTAATGGTTTGTCAGTCATAAGCATTTAAGATATTTAAAGTAAACTGACATATATTGCATATATTTTAGTATATTTTTATATAAACAAAATTCCCAGGGAAATAAACTTTAATAGGTAAAGTTATCTATATTATTCACCTCCCTCCATTACTTTATTTGTTCAGTGGATTTAGACATTTTTATAATGTCTTATTGATCATGTTTTCCTCTTTTATTTATTTTTAAATTAATTTTATTGGTGCAGTGTAACTATACGTAATGATCACATTCATCATAGGGAGTTTCTACCTGTATGTGTTACATCTTGATTCTTTTCTTCTCCCATTCACCTCCACTCTCTACAACCCCTCTTCTCATTTACAAAAGCTTTGCTTCCATTTTTTTGTTTTTGTTTTTTTGTTTGTTTGTTTTTTTGGTTTCCTTCCTTTTTTTTCCTTCTGTTTTTCTCTTCCTTCTTTTTGTCCTCCCCCTCTTTTGTCCCCCTTCATCTTGTTCCCCTTGTTCAATGGCAATTTGAGTATTTTCTTCCCATTTCCCAATATCTACTATACATTTTGGTCTTTATTTGCACTTTCAGTTTCTCACAACAGAGAAACAATGTGATACTTAAACATGTTTGTCAGATTTATTTCACTTCAGAGTATGGTCTCAAGGTACATCGTTTACCTATAAGTGCCTCAAGTTTATCCTTCTTTATAGCAGAGTAGTACTGCATTGTACAAAAATACCACATCTTCCTTATCAATTCATCCACTGGTGAACATTTGGGCTATTTCCAAGATTTAGCTACTGAAACTTGTGCTGCAGAAATATGGTTGTGAATATATCACTGCGGTATGATGCTTTTAATTCTTTCAGAAAGATACCAAGAAGAGGAATAGTTGGGTCAAATGGAACCTCTAGTTTCGGTTTTGTTTTGGTTTTTTTTTGTATTCTCCACACTGATTTCCACAGTAATTGCGCTGGTCTACATACCCACTAACAGTAACAAAGAGTTCCCTTTTCCCCACAGCCCCATCCACGTTTGTTATTGGCTGATTTCCTGATAATAACCATTCTTTCTGGGGTGAGATGGAATCTCAGTGCTGTTTTAATTTGCAACTTTCGAACGGCCAGTGATGTTGAACATTTTTTCTTATATTTATTTGCCATTCGTGCTTCTTCATCTGAAAAAATGTCTATTCATTTCAGATGCTCAATTTTGGATAGAGTCTTTACGTTTGAGACATCTGATTTTTTTGAGTTTTTATATATCTTAGATGAGAGATCTTTGTCTGAGGAATAGCTAGCAATTTTTTTTTTTTTCACATTCTGTGGGTTGTCTCTTCACTCTGTTGGTTTCTTAAGATCCCATTCATTGGTTTTTGTACTGTTCACTATGGACTGGGTTTGTTTTTGTTTTTCTTTTTGTTTTATGAAGTCTATGCCTACAATTATATATTCAAGAGTTCTATCTATTCTGTGTTTTAACAGATTTAGCGTTTCTGTTTTAATATTTAGGTCTTGATACATTTGATTTTAAATTTAGTGTGTGATAAGAGAAATGGTGCTTTAAAAAATGACTTTCCATATACTGAAGTTTTTCACTTTTAGTACAACAAAATGACAGGTTTAAGGCCACTGAGCATCCAAAAAATCACTTACAAAACTGTAATTGCTACAAACAAAGTGTTTGTATCTAGCGATATATTGATAATCTCCATATTCGTTAGAGAAGTTATTATTAGCTATTAAATTATGTAACTTGATTATTCTAGGAAGCGTCAATGGGAAACTTGAATATAAAAATTAGTAAGTCAAAATATTAAGTAGTCTTACCCTACAAGTAATATGCTTAACAAAAAAAGGTATAAAGAAGACATAAGATTTTTATGCATTTTTATTTTGCTTTTTATACAAGTGTAATAAAAGTAAGTTATGTTCATCCCACTGACAGAAACTAAATCTGTTCATATAAATAGAACACCTACTTAAATGGTTTTTGCACAATTTAAAGCATTAAATATGCATCTTAATAGAAAAACAAAGTTACAGTGTTCAGAGTTGCAGAGATAGTCTCCAACTGCCCACCCAGATCTGCCTAAGCAAAAGCTCATAAATGATAATGTTCATTTCAAAGTTGTCTCAAGCTACCAGTACGACTTTCAAAATATAATATATCACTTTAAAGGGAATAAAGAAGTTGTTGTCATTATTTTAAATTAAAGGTGTCTATAAAGAGTATCATTCTGTACCTCTGCCGTGGTTGTTTGCTATGTTCTTGCTATTATTGGAAAACAATAGTTGTACTCTTTCACATTTATTTTGATCCTACTGAGCTACCTGTTAGAGAAATAACGCTTTCTCGAATCTTATTATTTGATGATGTGATTGCGATATTGGATTTCACTGAGAAAATCAACATAAACATGACTGGAGTTTATGCACACTCTCTATGCCTGCTGTTTTTAAAATGTCATAAAAATAAAAAGTTTCCTTACAAGATGATGTTTCACTTAAAAGCAAACCAATAGCAATTGCTTTTGAAACTTTTACTAACTAATTTAAAAACTCTTTTTACCTTTATAATCAAGATTTTTAACCTGTGTAGACATGTAAAATTATATGAGATGTATTATGCACTACATTACAGTTAATTAAATTCATGCATATGTTATGACAGTATATCACATTTCAAAATTAACTAGATTTTCACTTTATTTTGCTCTATAAATGGCAAACTAAAATTTTAGATATTTAGATGTGGGTATGCAATAAATTTCTGTTTCCTTCATATCACCTATTTCTTATAGAAGAATAGAAAAAAACATAAAACTAAGAACTTTGGTGTCTATTAAATTTAATATGTTTGTTTGGATTCCCTTGTATTCTAATAAGCAGTGCCGAAGGAATAATCCAAAGTAATATTAATTTTTACCCTTATTGTCCAAATAAATAAAAGTAGTCTCTAAAATTTTTAATATGGAAGTCTACTGTTCCCTCAATTCCCATAAATTTGGTGGAATATGCGTCAGGTGGTAGTCTGCTTATTTTCGTGCCACAGGGTTTTCTTACGAGGTGATGGTCCCATTTTGGAGAAAAGGCAATAGAGAAGAAAGTCCTTCCCACAGTTTATAGAATTCCTCCCCAGGTGAGACGTGGGGACGGAGAAGACTGATGGAACTGTGAGCACGGTGTGAAACTGAGTGAGGAAGGTCAGAACTTACTACATCCAGTTATAAATGCTCCCTACGAACATTTTTTTTGGTATGATATTAAGAATCGGACCATGATGGCGTATTGCTGTATAGGAGTTGTATGCAATGTGGGGAGAGCAGCCTGAGAAAGTGACTAATGAAGATAGTTCACCGAGCGTTTCTTAGGTTTCCAATAACTCCAAGTCTGCTGGAGACCTCCCCACCGCGCTGTCCCTGGTGCTGCCTCAGCTCCCTCCTTGTATCCGCCTGGGTTTGGAACAGCTGCCTCTCCACAAGAAATTCAATCACCTCAAGAATGCTGCAGGGACACTGAAGATGGGAAACAGTGGGGAGGGGTCCCTGGTGTAGCAATCTGCTCTCTGTCATCTGCCTCTCTCCAAAGCCCTGTCTCTTCCTTAAACCCCTGCCCACCCCAGACCCCAGGTACGAATTCTTCTCATTTTATTATGCAGAGTTTCTTCTCTCTTGTCTAGAATCTGGCAGTCAGCACCAACTCTGCTCTATATTTCACACTACAGGCCAAGAAATTTTATTAAAGATGAGTCCCAGCAGTCTGGCAGGTGCCTCCCAAAAGCAATTATCATAGCAGCGGACTAGGAAAAATAATTCTAATTCTTTATATAAATAAATATTGATTAAAGGTATATGTAGAATCTGATCTCTTCTTGCAATTTCTGTACCACCACACTGATCCAAGTTACCTTCTTTCATTTGTCCTGAATGATTATTAAGACGTAAGTATATCCAAACTGCTTTGTTTCTTGTCAGGTCCCAGAAACAGTCGCAGCTGAGAGACTCATATGAGATGGAAGACAAGATGCGTTCCTGTTACGCTCAAGATGTGACTGAAGTCCATCTCATTCAGAGTAAAGCAAATGTCTTCTTGGGCCCATTCTCATCCACTTCGCCCTCGCTTAACCTCTATGCTTCCTTATGCCATCTGATCTCACTTCAGGGCTTATGAGCCTGCTGCTCCATTGCCCAAGATGTGTACACTTGAGATAGTTGTACTCCTTCTCTGACTTGCTTCGTGCCTTGTGTCATCCTAACAGTGAAGACTGTAAAAATTAGCATCCTTCCGAACAGCAAACACACAATGTTGTAGAAACACTGTACACACATGCACATGCACACAGGGAGTCCAGTCTCCCTGAACTCATTTTGTTATTCTCTGCAGTATTTAATATTCTCTCATCATAATGTCTTAAGCCTGGTGTGGTGCCACATGCCTGTAATCCCAGCCCTCAGGAGGATGGGTCAGGAGATCACCCTGAGTTCGAGGATAGCTTGAATTACATAGCTACAAAAACAAAATCAAAACAATAAACAACAACAACAAAAAAGAAAGAAAAAGTGAAAAAAGTGTGTCTTAATAAAGGCCAATTAAGTAATTAGTTATGTCTTAAATTTATTCATTTTGGAAACAAAACATAAAACATACTTTTGCAATGCATGTCAAATACCATGTGTTTCATTTATTTATTCTGTAAGTTATTTATTTTCTGTTTGCCTCAATTTATTCAACTATAAAATAGAAAACAAAAGTTTTAGCAAATATGACTTACCATGTTTTAGGAGATATAAATTCAGACAGTATATTTAAATAAATGGTTTAATGAGTGGCATAGAGAAAATCACTCAGTAACTACCGATATCACAATTCCTTGAGGATGAATAACAATGTTAATAAATAAATAAGTAGGGGTCGGGGATTTAGCACGGTGGTTAGAGTGCTTGCCTTGCAAGCAGAAGGCCCTGAGTTCGATCCCCAGCACCAAAAAATAAATAAAGTAAATAATAATATGTTTTTGATATTAGTAGATGTCTTGTGGCCTTAAGTCTAATTTTCCAGAAATATAGACTTTCATTAAGAGATTAATCAAGGGAGTGATATTAGGAGAGGAGAATGGGGGAAGCAGAATAGAGGAGGGAAAACAACATCGTGCAGAATGTGATCTTTGCTACAGAACACAAATTATACCACCAAGTACTTGTTGCTGCTCTTCTGCCCCTGCGATGCTCATACATGGCTGTAGGGTACTCTCAGTGGCAGGCCCCTGACACAGCAGCCCCCACTGGTTTGAAGGTGATTGTCCGGAAATGAGAGCTGCTCTGAGTTGTTAGCAGGTGATATTTACACCCGCTAAGGAGCAAGCCCACCCCTGGAAGTGAGACCTAGGTGAGTCCTCAAGGAAATCAGCAACCCGCACAATTTCTAAAATGTTGCCATCATTTAAGAAATTTAAAGATACCGGTTGCAGAGTTTGAAATTTATTCACAAATGGTTCCGTATATATTTAAATAGCGATAGCTCATGTTCTTTCTATTCTATTCATAGTTTGTAATTGAACTGCAATTTTAGATTGGTGATCACACTCAATTTTGTTGCCTCCTAGGAATCCCTGAAATTCAGAGAGCATGCTGCGGGATGGTGATTGATTTCTTTCAGTTTGTTTATCTGAAATTTCAAGGAGATTAACAGATGGAATGTCAGATTCAAATGAAGCCTTATTGCTTCAAGTGAAAGAGTAGCAATTAGGTTGTTGTCTAAGGAGATTAACACTCTGAGACCCTACCTTCTACAATACTTACCACTAAGACAGGCTGCAACAGATTCTAAGCAGCAGAAACAGCAGCCAATACATCCTGGGACCATTGATACGACTTTTTATCCTTGGATTGTATTTTTTGTTGGGCCTGTCTGCCAATAATGTTAGCTCTTGTGTTACGTATTACCCAAATACATGATGAATAGAATGCATTTTAAAGATTTTGAGGCTCTATGATAAAATATTATAAACTGATGAACATTTAATGATTAAAGTGTCAGCATGTACAAAGCAGATCATAAAGCAACTCATGAGGCAAATAAATAACAGAAATAGTCCCTGCGTTATTGAGAATTCAAGACCATTTTTAATCCCACTTTAAATAATTTGAAGTCTACTAAGATTTAGCACCTCATGAACCTCTTCCTGAGTCAATCTAAGCTCATACATTTCACAAAAATGAATAGAGCAAAAAGGATTTTTAATGACAAAAAACACAATAGTTTGTAGTCTCTCATATTTTAAATCAATTCCAGATAGATGGTACATTTTCATGTGATTTTTCTGGTTAGCACTTTATGAATACAATAGAAAAGTCTACGATGCCCTCCTCCCAAATTATACCTGCAAAAAATAGTGGAAGTAAAGGCAAAAGGAAATATATAAGAATAATTTATATATATATATATATATATATATATATATATATATATATATATGTAAACACACGCACTAGAGATGTATTAAAAAAAAAGCACTTAAGCCAGTTATTTCTTTAATGTTGTACTGTGTGTTTGGGGTATTTTCCAATATTACTCAACCTCTACCCACTAGGTTACAACAACCAAAAGCAACTCCAGATAAGCAGCAGTTGTGACAGCCAAATACAATGTAGCGCTATTGTCAAGTGTCCCATGTGGGCATCAAATTCCCCCGATTGAGGATCAGCACTCTATTTTATGACAAATCTGGTGATAGATGTAAAGTCATGCTAGCAATTGGGAGTGCAAAAGATGCAAAGAGAAAACTTCAGTATCAAGAGTTCTGATATTTATTAAAAGGATACACAAAATCTTTAGGCAACCGGAAGTACAGTCTTAGGGAAATCAAACAGCTAAAAAGATTAGGTGCTGAAGATGGCACGTTATAGGAAAGAGACGACAGCTCTACCCTCTCTCATGGGCCTATCTCCCCAGAAGCTCCTCTGAAACAAGGAAGATAGAAAGCCTTCTTCATTCATAGGCTTTGTTATCATGATACGTGCACTACTCAGGAAATACTAGAAACTCTCCTCATTATTTTGAAATGCATAATCACAGTTTCACTGTCTTACAACTCCTCTTGATTGTTTGGATCACAGTGTGTATTGACAATGGTCTGTGAGTATACAGCTCTATTTGCTCCTTACTTGGCCCTTAAAGTTTTCTTTCTACCTTCAATCAAAAAAACTATGTTCAACATATATAATAATATATTTATATTCACCATTTATGTATGATGAAAAGCAATTTTATATTTTTACCCGTTTGTCTTGACTCTCAGTGTAGCTATTCTTTACGTCGTGTTTTGTGGTATGTGCACTCCTCTTGTCACAAGCTGCTCTGCACATCCTCTTGGTGAGTGTTTTTAATTGCAGGGTCCCAGTTGACTTGCTGTCTTGTATCATTTCAGATTCTTTACCTTTCATTGTCATTCGACTTTGCCAAAGAGCCAGGAGTCACACAGCACCACATCCGGGGAATAAGGTGGCAGGAGACACAAAGCCAATGCAGGGAGCATCACAATCCTGCACTCTGAGTTACTTTGCAGTGCTACAGTGATCAAAACGTCATGGTATTGGCAACCAAACAGACTTGTGGGTCAATTGGAATGGAATAGAAGATATAGAAACAAGTCCAGGCACACTCAGTTTCGTGATTTTTGACAAAGGGGTCAAATCACTTCTTTGGAAGAAAGCTAGCCTCTTTAACAAATAGGAAAACTGGGCAAACTGGCTGGCCACATGCTAAAGGTTGAGCCTGGTACTGTATCTCTCATCATGCACTAAACTAAAATCAGATAAAAATAGGCATTTGAAATGCACAGACGCTTCTCAAATGAAGAAACAAAAATGGCCAATAAATAAATGAAAAAAATATTCAATTTCGCTGTCCTTTCAAAAAGACGCAAATTAAAACAACACTAAGACTTCATCTCACTCCAGAAAGAATGGCTAGCATCAAGAAATCAAGCAATAAAAAAATGCTAGCAAGGCTGTGGGGAGAAAGTAACCCGTCTCCATTGCTGATGGAACTATAAACTGACACAAAGACTATGCAAATAACTATGGAAATTCCTCAAAATCCTAAAAGTAGAAATTCTATTTGATCCAGCTAGTCCCCTCCTAGGTATCTTTCTAAAAGAGTTAAAGACATCGTATTACACTGACACATGCATACCCATGTTTACAGCAGCACAATTCATTATAGTTAACTCTTAGGAATAGCCTACGTATCCATCAACAAATGAATGGGTTAAAAATGTGGAGTATTACTCTGCCACGAAAAGGAATAAACGTAAGTAATGTTAAGTTAAATATTACATAGCGTCTCTTATATGAAAAACTAAATACACACACACACATGCACACACACACACACACACACACACACACACACACATATATCAAACAGATAATAGGAAAAATGAGAGAAAAAAGGTATTATAATCCAGTGCAGACACTGTATCTAAAAGTATTCCTTGACTTAGTATACTTTTCTTATGTATTTTATATATTCTTTGGCATATTAGTCTGGTTTTCATCTGTATGTAAGATCATTAATCACACACACACACACACACACACACACACACAGATAGATAGATATGCTTACTTTACACATTATACAATGTATCTCAGTATCAAGCTGTCACTTGGAAGCCTATTAATATGTACAAGCATTATGATTCCTTTTACAGACAGAGTCTTGCTCTGTTGCCCAGGCTGGTAACAACCTGAGCTTTATATTTTTAGGAGTCAGTTAAAAATGAATTTGAGACTTCGG